>JAHWGI010000215.1:567500-795000 GCA_029379305.1 Frankliniella fusca | reverse complement strand
CCACCGCAGCGCGGCCGGCCTGGCCTGGCGGGGGTCCCGTCCCGTCCCATCCCGTCCAACCCGACCGGGACTGGAGCTGGAGGACTAAGGACTGGACTCCAGACTGGAGACGAGACGAGACTCCAGACCCCGCAGCCGCACCTCCGCTGCTCAGGAGAACCGCAATGACTTGGCAGGATGGGCCAGACGGAGCCGCGAGCGCGAGCCCCGCGATCAAAATCAACACTACTCGGACCGGACCACAAAAGTACATTGCCAGTTAGTGTGTACACCCTTCCCTGCCTACAGGAGGTACAAATAACCTAGGCGTCCTGTACCGAGGGGTAAACAACTCTGCAATTTTTCAACACCTCGCCATTCAAAAAAAAAAATTCAAAAAAATTTAGAAAAATTCAGGAAAATTTTCAAAAAAAAATAATAATGAAAAATTCAAGCAATAATTACAAAAACTTCAACAAAAATTCACAAAAAGGAAAAAGGTTAAAAATATCTGTGCTGCAAAATTCAGAGTTGTTTCCCCACGTCCTGTACCTAGTGGTCCAAATCGCCTGAGTACTACGCCCAGACTGTACTCCAACTACACAAGCCAGGCCCGGCCCGGCCAGGGTAGCGCGCTAAGCTCGGCTCGAGAGCCCAGGCAACTCCAGGGCCGTTGTGCTCCAGGGCGCCGCTGCGCGCTGCGCCCGCGCGCTCCACCTGTAGGACCTTGTCCAGTCCAGGCCGCTCCAGCAGCAGCAGCAGCAGCAGCAGCAGCACCGCCAGCCGCGTCTGATCAGATCATAGCAAAACACGCTGGGCTAAAAATAGACCTCCCCGTCCTTGGAGAAGGAAACGCACAACCAGCGCGAGTCGTACCCCGCCCCGCCCCGGCCGGGCCGGGCCGGCCGCCACGCCGGGGCCCTCCTGCTGCTGCCGCAGCGTGGGACTCACGCACAAGCGCGCGCGCGCCCACACACACACGCATACACGCACGCACACACGCACGCACGCACACACACACACGCGCGCGCGCGCGCGACCTGCCCTGCAACGAAACCCGTTCCTCCGCGTGAGAGGGTGAGCGAGCCTGAAGAGAGGGGGGAAAAAAGATTAGGAAGGGCGGGAGGCGGGGGATGTGGGGAGGGGAGGGGAGGGGAGGGGAGGGGAGGGGAGGAGAGGGGAGGGGAGGGGAGGGGAGGGGAGGGGAGGGGAGGGGGTACATTGGGGCGATCACTGAGGCGAAACAGACGACGGGCCACCGCGCCGCCGCCCCGCGCAGAAGAGCACTCTCGCACTCGCACTCATGGGGTGCGAGAGAGACAGAGCGAGGGGATTCACTCTTTTGAATCAGCCTGCAGTGCCCAGGCCCATGCAGGGCCCGGCCCCGGCCCCAGGCGCAGTCTCCTCCTCCATGACGTCACAAAATGACTCTAAGAGGCCGGCCTGCACTGACCACCACGTGACCATACAGTGGCGGTCAGCGGTCAGTGGGTGGGCCGGCGGGCCGATCACGCTTTCGACGCTAGCGCCGCGCACCGCCCCGCGGCCCCCGCGGCCCCTATGACGCCCAGCCCTGTACCGCGCCCAGGCCTGTACAGGGAGATCCCGCACAACAACGGTTTCGTCTCTCTGTCCTTGTCGCCCGCCTCATGGATCTCGACCACGACGAGCAAGAGAGAAGACACTACGAAACGCTGTTCGGAAATTACCCTGCGCTGCAGGCGCCGCGCCCCGTTCGCGGTGGTGCGCGACCGCGCAATTAGCGAGCGCGGCTCCCTCCCTGGCGTCTGGCGTTAGGAGGGCCTCACTCCTCCGCCCCGCCCCGCCCCCTGCGCTTCAGCCTCTTCCACTCACTGCCCTACGACTGACGAGTATCATGCGTGGAAACCAAGCTCGCTCGCTCGCTCTCTCTCTCTCTCTCTCTCTCTCTCCCTCTCTCTCACACACAATTGTGACATCGGCGGTTCAAGGCGTGAACATTGATGGGCGTCATGTGAGACTCAAACGCAAGTGAGACATAGTGCCCGTGCTAGTTTCGCTATAACCCGCTAGAATACAACTCCCCGCAGTCTTTTTCAGCGCGGTATACATAACTGCACGGCACAGCAGCACCCCTCCTCCTCCTCCACTTCCTCCTCACACTAGGCTCCATCCGGCCAGCGCCCGCCCCGCCCCGCCCCGCCCCGCCCCGCCCCGCGGAGGGCCAAGGCTCTCTAGGTTGACCGTCCCAGTCCAGTTCAGTCCCGACCCGTCGGCGGAAGTAGCCGCCGCACCACACCAGCAGGGCCCTTTGAGTCGAGACGGAAGGGAAGGGAAGCCCCCCCCCCCCCCCGGCCCATCAGGCCTATATCACCACAGGCCTCTGGACTGCCCAGCGCCCAGCCCCCGGCTACTGCCGTGACGTCAGCACGCTATCAAAACAACAATTAGTTCTCGCGGCGGATAAATTGACTAGAGCTCACTTCGTGAAAGGTGCATGATGTATAGCTGCATGGCGGTATTTGCAGTTGGCCGTCATAGCGAAATAATTAGCAGCAGCAGGATGCGAGAGTTGCTGCTACAGAGATAACTCGTTTCTCAATTTCCAGTTCGTCGTGAAAATTTGGTCAAAACGCCAACGAATTAGCTCCAGCACCGAACTCTCTGCTTAGGTTGCGAGCTAAATTTTCGTCCACATTACCACGGTTCTACCTATCACGCTATTGGCGAATCTAATTCATCGAAAAGCTAACAATATTAAACAAATTAAAACGATTATTTTTTTTAACTTTTTTTAAATTATTATTTTACACATACTAACATACTGAGGCGTGCAGCATGAGCCGCAGTCATGCGTGCGCTTTCTTTACAACTGGCCCGAGCCCAGCAGCATCGAGCGGCACGGCTCTTCTTGGAGCTAAAAGCGGTCAAAGTCGTGGTGCGGCGGGGCGGGGTGGGGCGGTGCGCGGAGGTACGCCCACCGAAACACATCCCTGCTGCCGCACAGCCCGGGCCCGGGCCCCCCCACAGAGAAAAATTTAAAGAAAAATAGATTTATTTAAAAAAAAAAAACTAAAAAAAACCAGTTCACATTTTGTTTAAGTGATTCACCCCTCGGCGCACACACATGAAACGAGGCACGTCCCGATCAATATAAAATGGACACCTTCTACATGGTGAAAATTAAGAGTGGTGAACTATTATTGGCCGCGGAGGAGGCTTTGGCGTCGTCATAGGGGAACACAGGGTGGAGTGGTGTACAACTGCGCCTCTCGGCGCCAGCCCAGCCAGCCGCGCCGCGCGAGGAAGGTGGGAATAAAGGTGGTCTGCGCCCAAAGGTGATTTGCAAGTTTAAACGGCCGAGGACATATCAGCTTTTGTGCTGGGACTGCTACTGTTTGGGGAGGAGGGTCTCGCCCAGCCGCGACGGCCCGCGCGCGCTCACTCGCACACATATGGCAAGGCGAACGCGGCACCCATTGATAGAGAGAGAGAGAGAAAGAATTAAGGCACTTACTCCATCAGTCCCGAACACGTACATCGCCATAGACACGTCCACCCACTCCCTACGTTCACCCACGACTCTGAATTTTGATGTAAACTTTTTTTGGAATTTTTGTTTATTTTCACTTGAATTTTTCCTAAATAAAAAAACAACTGAATTTTCCTTATTTTATTTTCTGTATTTCCCGAATTATGAGGTGTACAAATATTTCAGAGAGTTGTTTCCCCCTCGCCCTCTCCATAAAAAAGTAATAAACGTAAGTTTAATTTCCAATAGAAATTTTTGTTCTCAATTTTGCACTTTGGGCCGTTGGCCTGGTCGTCCCGGGCCGGACCCACCCGCCTGAGCGGAGCGGAGGGTAGGGTAGGGTAGGGTAGGGTAGGGTAGGGTAGGGGAGGGGAGAGGAGGGGAGAGGAGGGGAGGGGAGGGGAGGGGAGGGGAGGGGAGGGGAGGGGAGGGGAGGGGAGGGGAGGGGAGGGGAGGGGAGGGGAGGGGAGGGGAGGGGAGGGCTGTGTCAGCATGTACGCCCGATTGGGGTCAAACAGAGATACACTGTTATGATCACGCGCTGCACGGCCCGGACCAGAGCGGCACCGCGGCGTCGATAATCCCTCCGCCTCCACGATAAAGCGGAGCTTCGCGTGGCGCCCGCCCGCGCTCCGACCGGGCCCGGCCCCGGGCTGGGTGGCACGCGCAACAGCGGAGCCCAACAGCGGGGAGGTTGGGTTGTCGGGAATGTCGGGGTCAGCCAGCAAGCAGGGGCCTCTGGACAGCGCGGGGTTAGCGCACGGCAGCGTGTAAAGCGCACCGCCTGCTGCCGCACAAACTTTCCTTTCCTACTTGCTGAGCTCGCTCTTGTTTGCCGCGATGCGCGCAGCCGACGCCAACATTTTTATCACGGCGTTTTGAATCGTTCAGCAAATTAAAATCAATCAGAGGGATGCATGCAGGGCAGGAGGCAAAGTTCTGGTAAACGGATCGCGCTCATTCGCTCCGCTCGTCCACGTCAGAAGACATCATCATCTTCAGCAGCGCTCATGCATGAGCACAGACAGCCCAGCGCTCCAGATGCTCTTGTCAATCTCAATTTCCCCTCGTCAATCCATTTATTTATATTTCGTTTGCGTCGGCCCGCGCGCCCGGACCCGGCCGGCCAGCCGGGCCAGTCCTGGTCGCTCCACCCAGTCCGGCAGAGCCTCGGCAATCAGAAGGTATCGACGGTGATTAGTATTACCAAGGCCGAAGAGGGCGGGGGAAGGGGGCTGGGTTGCATTCGGGCAGGGCAGGGCCGCGCTAGTATAGGATGGTATAGGGGGAATCACTTCGAAAAATCTTTGCATACGGCTCAAAAAAAAAAAAAATTACAAAACTCAAAACTAATTTTTAAAAAATCAAAAGAAAATCAAGAAGAAAGCTAGAGAAAAATCAAGGGTCTACCACTTCCTTAATCTTCGTACACCCCTCTAGATGATTATTGATAATAGCATAATCATAATCATGTAAAATTTCCAAATATTGATACATTTTTGTCAAATATGAAGAAATAGTGTCAAATTTGACCAAAAGTTGCGTGGTTAGTTAAACTTTTTAGTAACAAGTATGTCAGATATTTTCGTAATTCTCATGAAAAAATCTAAAGAAAAATGGACACGAAAAATCAAACAAATCAAAAACATCAAGAGTAAAATAAAATAATTTTATACGACTGATTCCCCCCCCCCCCCCCCCCCCCCCCCAACCCCTCTCGGTATAGGAAATTCCGCGCAAGGCGCTGTTTAGTCCCTCTGTCCTTATCGCACTCATGGGGCGGGGCCCTAAGAGTAGGAAATAAAAAGAGAGAAGAACACTTCACTAAACGCTGTCCGGAATCACCCTACAGGCGCACGGCACGAGCGGTCTGCCTGCCTGCCTGCCTGCCTGACTGCGCCCAGGCCCACGAGTGGCGAGTGGGCGACAATACAAGGCCACGGCTGGGCTGGGCTGGGCTCTGCTGGCTGCTTTGAGACGAACGTCGACCTCTAGACCCCCCCACCGCTGAACACACACACACACACGCGCGCGCGCACGCACACACACGCACACGCCGGTGCATCAATGCACACAGACACGCACACACACACATGGAGTTACAGGTGTGGCGGAGGGCAGGGCGGGGCGGGAGGGCCGCAGCGCAGCGGCAAGGCGCGCTAGGGGGTCACCCGCCGGGGGTCACCCCCGTTCAATAGAGGTGCTGATCACGAGGTTAACGAGGCTGTCGAGTCAAAACGTTTCACTGCCGCCGTCCCATGCCATCTACCCGTTGGGGTCGAAGCAGCAGGAGGATGATTCCGAAGGCGGTCTCGTCTCTCTGTCCCTGCCACACTCATGGGGGTGAGGACAAGAGCAGCAAGAGAGAGGACACAACTTCTACTAACCGCTTTACGGAAGTATAGTCTCACGACGGCGCGCGCCCGCACCAGCTGTCAGCAAGTACGCCTAACTGGTACGAATGGGGGGGTACGGTCGACAACGGGTAAAGGACGCGCGCATTTAGGCAGACACGAAAATGCGACCGACTCCGACTCTCCCGCCTCCTTGTTCCGGGAAGGAAAAGGCAGTCGTCTGAATTGGCTTTGCGTCACCACTTGGTCGTCTACGGCTAGGAGAGAGGGAGGAGGGGAGGCGAACGGCAGCCCCACCCGGGCCGGCCCCGCCCCGCCCCGCCCGCCCCGCCCCGCCCCGCCACCACCCCAGGCTGGCTTCATGCAGGGCCTAATTGTATCGTGGCAGCAGGGCGTCTCGTTGCCGTGGCGACGCTGCCGGCTTGGCTTCACACACATACAGACGGACGGACAGACATCCTCGCGGAGTCAAAGACCATGCGAGACAAACACGGCGAGACGGCTGCGGAGAGGCTGCGAAAAAAGGAAAAACCATCCTTGTTTTCTGCACAGGAGTGAGCATTGCAGTAGACGTTGTTCCGTGGCTCCGTGTTGCCCACCCCTCCCCCTCCCCGGCCCGCCCACTTTTTGCATCGCTCGTCACAGCGACCGCGGAGATGGGCGCACGATGCGTGGCAGCTGTCTGATTCCGAAGATCGCTCTTGTAACTCCGTCCCTGTCGCACGTCGCACGCATGGCGGTGCCCTGTGTTGGGCTCCATGAGTGCGACAAGGACGGGAGGTGCAGAGGCCATCTTCGGAATCAGACGGCAGGCTTGCGCCGCGCCGCCGCCCTACGGATGGAAACTTTTCCTCTGCCGAGCCGAGCCCCTGGCATGTCCGGGGTAGGCCACCCGCACGTACCAGTGCGCTCCGGTTGCCTACCTGCACGGCACTCGACCGACCTGCCGGCAGCCTGGGGCACTGCGGCCTCGACGACAACCGCCTGATTCCGAAGATCGCTCTAGCGCGCCTCCGTCCTAGTCGCACTCATGGGGCCGAAGCCTTCCCCAGCACACAGGATGGATGAAGGTACGAGAGCGATCGTCGGAATAAAGGAAGACAGGACCGGCAACGGGGCGGCGGCCGGAGCACGAGGCTCACACCCATAGAGGTGTGCTATGTGGTGGTCCATGCTGGCTCACACCTCTCGTAAACGGAAACACATTCAGCGAGCGGGGCATTTCCGACCCTCATGATTTCGCACGGTAGCGTCACCACACCACATTGTGTTCGCGTCGCACTCTGAATGTTATTGACGAGGGGGAAAGAACTCTGAAATTTTTGTAATTCAGAAAAAAATCAGTGAAATGCAAAGAAATTCAGAAAATTTAGGAAAAAAAATCAAGAAAAATTTAAGGTAAATTTACCCTCCAAAATTGGTAGAATTCTATCAAAAATTCACAAAACTTCTAAGAAAATTCACAAAAATTTTCAAAATGTGGACACCAAATTCAGAGTTGTTTCCGCGGCTCGCAGGAAAAGTGGTGGAGACTAACTCGGATGCCGTTGCGCTTGTCGAGGAAGGCTGACCTGTGTGTGTGTGTGTGTGAGTGTGTGTGCGGGGAGGGAAAGGAGGAGTCTGCTGATGAGCGGAGAGCGCAAGGAGAGAGGGAGGAAGGGAGAAAGGGAGGGCGAGAGAGAGAGAGAGAGAGAGAGAGAGAGAGAGAGAGAGAGAGAGAGAGAGAGTCAAAAGGAAAAGAGACCGCCACAGCGGGACGCGCGGAGAGAGAAGGGAGCGAGGGAAGAGGCAAGCGGAGTGCTCGAGAGCCGTTTCCTCGGAGTAAGGTCACATTCCAGCGTGTTTGTTTATGTGGTTTCCGCGCGGGTCACGCCTGCAACGCCCTGGCAGGGAGGCAGGCAGGCAGGCAGGCAGGCAGGCAGGCAGGCAGGCAGGCAGGCAGGCAGGCAGGCAGGCAGGCAGGCAGGCAGCGGGCCCTGTTGCATACCACGGCGACGCTACGCCGCACCGCACCGCGGAGGAGAGCAAGCGGCAGCGCTGGTAGGGTGGCCCGGAAGAGTCACGAAGAGACGCGCGCAACCGTCTGATTCCGAAGATCGCTCTCGTCGAGCCGCGGTGCTTGTCGCACTCACGGCGCCCCGCCATTCCCAGGATAAGGCACCGCCATAGGTGCGACAAGGACGTAGGGACGTCCTGCTCGCCGCACGCAGAGGGCCCTGCTATGCCATCCCCAACAGAGGGCACTGCCATAGATAAGACGAGGACGGCTGTACTACGAGGAGAGCGATCTCGAGAGTCAGGCGGCAGCGAGAGCCACCTCTCCCACCTGCACACGTCCCCCACCCACCGCGACGTCGCGACAAGACTGAAGCGCCAGAACGATGTCAGCGGAGCGGGTCTAGCGGCAGCAGCCGAGGGGTCCTTATTCACTCTTAATTCAAGCATATACGACGATATTTTTCATTTTTCTGTTTTCTTCGTAATTTTCCTTGATTTTTACTGATTTTTTGATTGAATTTTTTCTGATTTTATTGGCGGGTGTGCCGGGTGTTTCTTTGAAAGCGTAAGTGTGTTGCGGGATTGAATAATCGCCGGCGCTGCAGGGGACATAGCGCCTTACGGCCGAATGGGGTAGGCAAACCCGCAACACAGTTACGCAGTCAAAGGAAATCCCGGTACACTAATTATTTTTTTTCTTTTTTTGGTGATGAAGGACCCCTCGGCAGCAGCTGCAGCGCGCTCATTCGGAAGATTCCTCTCCTCGCAAATAGGTCCCTGTCGCACTTAATGGCAGGCTCCATAATGTGCCAGGTGGGCCAGCAACCACCATAGGTGGGAAAAGGACACGAGAGGTGCGCGAGAGCGCGATCCTCGGAGCTCGCAGTCGCGGCTGCTGCAGAACGACATACACGTATCCGGCGCGCACAGCCGGCCCGGCCCGGCCCCGCAGCGGCCAGCCGAGCGGAGCGTTCGGGAATCACTACTAGCACGCGATGATGACTTAATCGTAAACCAAACAGGCGGTGTGCCTCAGGCCTCGCGGCGCGGGGCGTGGCGGGGCGTGGCGGGGCGTGGCGGCTCTCCCGCGCTTCGCCAGATGCGCACTCACATCTCGCCTACATCGTTCCACTCGAATAGTGCTGCCGGCGCGGCCGCGGCGTCCCCTCTGGTACCCGCGCGGGTGCTTCCCGTGCCACCGACCCGCCCCCCAGCCCCCGGCCACTCTCTTTCCACTGTGTAGGATGATGTCTCTCTGTCCTTATCGCACCAGTGCGGGCGAAGCCATAAGGAGCAAGAGAGAACACTACTAAACGCTGTTCGGAATCACCCTGCTGCTGCTGCTGCTGCTGCTGTGCGCCGACCGACCAGCCGAGCGATTTCGAAGATCGCTTTCATGCCTCTGTCCTCGTCGCACTCATGGAGCACTACCATGACACCAGCATAGGGCACCGCTGTAGGTGCAACAAGAACGGAGAGATGCGAGCGATCTTCTGAATCGGTCGGCAGGGTGAGCTGCGCCGCCGCCGGGCCGTGCGCTCCTGGCTGAGCAAAAGGCAAGGCGAGGCGCGGCATGGAGCTCAGCCCGCCCCGCCCCGCCCCGCCCCGCCCCGCCCCGCCCCGCCCCGCCCCGCCTCGCCTCGCCCCGCCCCGCCCCGCCCCGCCCCGCCCCGCCGACCCCACGATCAACGGATTGCAACGCAAGCAAGCGGCAGGCCAGGCAGGCCACTTTATAAACGAGTGGAGAGGAGAGCGGGCGGGGCGGGGCGGGGCGGGGCGGGGCGGGGCGGGGCGGGGTGGGGCGGGGCGGGCGGCCTGGCCGGGGCTCAGCGACCACGCCGCGCCGCGCCACGCCTTTGCCCTGTTTACTTAGAGAGATACCAGGGTTCACATCGTCACCGAGGAGAGAGAGATTGCGCACAAAAGTTGCATCATAAACAAGTTTCCAGAGGGTAGGGCTGCTGCACCGTGCGCCGGCCAGGCCCCGGCCCGACTTGCCGAAATAATTTTAAGTCAAAACGGGCCTCTCTCCGCTGCCCGCTGCTCCAGATCCGATACGTGGCGGGCGCGACGGCGACTCTCTCACAAGGGTCTACCACTTTGAAAACTCACGTACGAGGATTGTAATCAGTCACGATCATGGTGATTATCCATTATTATTTGAGTTCATCTTTAACATATTATTTACTGATTATTGGCCAGTGATCACGCAACTTTTGGTCAAATTTGATAATATTTCTCCATATTTGTCAAAATTTGTCAATTTTTTGGAAAATTTACATGATTATGTGATTATTAATAATCACCTAGAGGGGTGTACGAGGATTATGGAAGTAGTAGACTCTTGCTCTCTCAGCAGGGGCGAGGGCGGGGATCACTCATACGAAATGTGTACAATGCCTTTTTTGACTTTGGATTTTTTTTAGATTTACTTGATTTCTTTTTTGTTTTTTGTTTTGACTTTTCTTTTGATTTTTCAAGGAAGATTTATGTCACTCTTTGAAAAATTTTGATCTTTTACCCCCATTACTGATTTTTTTTCCTCGATTTTATCTCGTTTTTTCTTTTTTATGTTTTCTAAAACTTCGGATTTCTGTATCTTTCCTCTTGATTTTCTTTTGATGTAATTTTTAAATGATTTTTTTTTGGGGGGGGGGCGCAAGATTTTTCTTCGAAGTGACTCCCTCCTCGAGCAGGGGGGCAACCGACCGATCCACCGCTCTCTAAAAACTCGCCCATATCCCTGCTGTGTTCTCCGAAGTGTCGCGACAGCAGCGACGCGAACCCCGTCTCTCTTCCCCCTCTACTCCTTTTCCACATACACACAGAGAGACGCGCAGGCTGGCGAATCTATTCGGGGCCGTCACGTCGATGTAAATGAGCACCGGGGCGAGGCGGGTACGTGTCGCGGACAGCAGGGCGCCGCCGCCGAGCAGCCCCGCACTCCTCGCAATAAACAGATGCGCGCGGTAGACAAACTCGAGAGGGAAATGTGACGGCCGGCTCGATACAGGGCTATGTACTCACACGACAGTTAATGTCACGTCACCTCATTCGTAATCTCCGCGGCGGGACCGAGCTATGGGGTTCGACCACAGACGGACGGCTTCGTAAAGCGTCCTGCGGAGACGGTAGCACCGTGGGAAGATCGAGACGGGTTCAGCACACTCATCGCGCATTATCAAGGGAAGCGTGTTCTAGTTCTGAGGCCACGAATGGACACAGTCTGCACTTGAAACAAACTCTAAAATATGCTTCAATCGTTATATGTTGCGCTTGAAAGAAGAATCAATTTCTTCGCTCAGAAACAAGGTAAAGGGCTCTAAATGAGCACGACGGTGTTCTCGAGCCAGTCGAAATCAAATATAGTTCTTGATTCAACAGCATTTTACACGTACTCTCGCTTCTCTGAGTGTAGCCAAGGGGGAAACAACTCTAAATTTTGGTATACAAAATTGTGATTTTTTTTGGGTGAATTTTTCTGAATTTTTCTGAAACTTTTATTGATTTTTTTTCAACTTTTGCTTGAATTTTTCCTACATTTTAATAAAACTCAACATTTTTGTGAATTTTTCTCTGAATTTTCTTAAATTTTTCTAAAATTTTATGAGTTTTGAAGATATTTTTTCGAATTTTTCTGCATTTTTCTAAATTTTCTGAATTACGAGCTGTCTAAAAATTTCAGAGTTGCTACCCCTTCGGATGCTTACCTCAGGACAGCGAGGGAAGCGCGACGCGAAGTGAGAGACTGGAAATGGGAGGGAGCAGGGCAATGGACGTCACTGATAAAACGATAACGCGGTTCCCGGCACCCACACCCCGCGGGGTACCTCACCTATACCCCGAATATCAGTGCACTTCACTTCCCGCGTTCCAATCATGTCCCAATCACACATTCAGTGAATAGTGTAAAACAACGGCTGTTTCGATATACAGCAATCATTCCACCAACTTCAGCGACGTTGTTTCAGAGGAATTTTTGTTTCAAATCAAACAGTTGGATCAAAGTAATTTTCGCCCTGAAATTAGAGGTGGTTGTTATTATGGATTAAATAAGTAAGTTTGAGTTGAAATACTAAATTCTTCGCGCGCCTCTAAATGTAACGATTCCATGGTTGCCCACAGTATTTTACGCAAAAAATGCACTTTTAGCACCTTACAATCGGAACAATCGACTTGCTAAAATTTAAGTTATCCTTAAAGCTTAATAAAAATTCTCATCACAATACAAAACGTCCAACGTCCAGCCAGTGTGCGCCCATCTAGAGCAGGACGTCCAGTACCCCAGCGCGCACCCTACATTTCCTCCTGAACATGTACCGGGTGTTTCTTTGAACGCGTACCAGTGTTGCGGGTTTGCCTGCTGCACCATTCGCCCGTAAGGCGCCATATGGCCCGCCGGCGCCTGCAGCGCTGGCGAGTATGCAATCCCGCAACACTTATACGCATTCAAAGAAACACCCGCGGTACAAACCTTCTGCAGTACTCCACAGAGCAGTCGACACGGCAAACAACAAGTCCCCCACGACCGTGTATGGTGTATCTGTGCTCCGGGGACTGCTAGAGGCCCGCGCCGGGCCGCCCGCGCCTCCGCCTCCCACTCGACTCGCCTTTCGGCCCGAGTCATCGCAAGTCCGACAACCCGTCTTGAACGCACGCCAGTGCCAATTCATCATTGTGTGGCTTGTCGCGCGGGGCGGGGCGGGGCGGGGCGGGGCGGGGCGGGGCGGGGGGCGGGGCGGGCCGCGAGCTTCCCCCACGGAGGCAGCCGAGCGACGGCGACCTCAACGCACTGCCGCGCCCACGCGCGATAGCGAGGAGGGTGGCCGCGGCCCCGCCCCGCCCCGCCCCGCCCCGCCCCGCCGCGTACAGAAATAAAACAGTAATTACCAAGACGGCAGTAGTGGATGGTTATAAAGAAAAACGCCTGAGGAGGCCGGCGGGTGACCGCTGACCGCGCGCGGCGGCCGCGGGGCGCTGCGAAGCTGCTATCCGCCGCCGCGAAGGGTCGTCAACATCGATATTCCACCGGCCGCGGGCAGATAATACCGCAAACATTACCCGCGCGAATCTCAAGCGCATTACTAATGGTAACATTGCGAAAATATAACACATCTTTCTAGGTTATCCATGTGTCAAAACAGGCAATTTTCTTATAAATTACCAATATTATCAGCCCACAGTGCACGGGCCGACCCTGCCCGCGGCTCCGGCTCCGCGTCGGCTCCGATGGACTGCCAAACTGCACTCGGCCTTGGGCCAGCCCGGGTGGGGTACCCGGGTTATTCGCCGCGGGCTGACTGCAGGATCGAATGCTCAAGCTGGACACGCCCCATTTAGGGAGAGAAACAACAACAAGCGTGCCTGCATAGAAAAAGTTCAGGTAAATCTTTTTCTTTTCTTTTTTCCTCGACGTTCACCTCATCATTGCCAGATGTCGCCGCGCCGCGCGGGGCGGTGGATGCCGGAGGCCGGAGGGTAGTGGCCGCCGCAAGGCCGGGGGGGCGTGGCGCGCGCACCAGTGACTGGCCAGAATCCTCCACTCATTGTGGTCAGGGCGGGGCGGGGCGAGGCGGGGCGGGGCGTGGTAGGGTGTGGCGGGTGTTTCTCTCCGTGCCGAATGGCCAAAAGACACTCTCCATATGGCGCTCCGAACCAGCAGCCCGTCTCCGTCCCCACCGGCAGCAGCAGTCAGCAGGCTGATTGCGAAGATCGCTCTCCTGCCTCCGTCCTTGTCGCACTCATGGGGCCTTGCCACCCCCAACATTAGGCACTGCCATGAGTGCGACGAGGACGGAGGTACAAGAGCGATCTTCGGAATCAGACGGCAGGCAGTACAGCCGTTCCGGGGTCGCCGCGCCGCGCCGCGCCACGCCGCAGGCCAGGCCGATCGCCGCCGCCGGGTCGGGTCGCCCCGACTCGGGTCCCTGCCACACCGCCTCTCCGCTGCCTTCGAGGTCCTACGTTGGCCTTGAAGCCGACGGCGGCATTTCCTCGAAAGACAAACGTCAGGTGGTCGAAAGTCAGCCAGCCAGCCAGCCAGCCTGCCACTGATTAAGCACCACAAGAAAGTAGTTCAGTTGACGAGCGAGCGAGCCGCTCGGGCCTGGCAGCAGCGCGCGCGGGGAGGGGGGAGGGGCGCTCTGCGGGACACGGCTCTTAATGGCGCTTAAAGTGACATAAGGAGCTCTTATGTCACGCATCCCTGCCCGCGGCCGCCGCCGCGCCCAGCAGGCGGCACCCAACTGTCACTCTCGCCTCACACCGCGCCGAGCCGCGGTCGTGTTCGATTAGCGCCACCGATTGGCCGCAGAAACAACAAACAGGCGCGAGTCGTTGGGCTCGACGCCCTTGACGGTCTGGCCTGCAGTGACAGGGCGGCGGGGCGGGGCGCGGTGCAGCGGGGCGGGGGGATTGAGTGACCCCGCGGCCCCGCGGCCGCCGCCTCTTTGCCCTACCCTTACGATGCTTAAGCGCCGTCTAAGCGCGACGTCGAGGAGTTCTTACTTTGTCGTCCTGGTTGCGACGGCGGCGGCCTCCTGGTGCGCGGCTCGGTCCGGGAGATGCTGCCGATGCGCTTGACGGCGACGCCGCCACGCCGGGGAGCACACTCGGTACGCGCACGACGCACTTCGGAACACACACAGGGCCTGAAGACACGCACTTGACGCACTTGTTGTGGTCGGGACGGCCTGCCGGCTGGGTGGCTGGCTGGCTGCCTGGCTGGCCGCCTGGGCCTGCCTGCCTGGGGGCCGTCTGCTGGCTGCCTGCCCGGCTGGCGGCCGCCTGGCCTGGCCTGGGCCTGCGGGGCCCGCCCGGCCTGCCTGACGGTGCTGACGGGACGGGACGGGACGGGACGGCACGGGACGGACTCTGCTCTCTGCTGCTCCGCCTGAGCCCGGCTCGGCTCGGCTCGGCTCGCGGGGCCCAGGACAGGCCAACCCGAAGCACTGACCAGACCAGCCTGTTGCTGCTGCGGCTCACACACACACGCACACACGCACGCACGCACGCGTGCGACCCGTGCGCACGCAACACTCCCCCTCAAAATCACACGCGACACGGCGGCTCGAAGGATCGCGCACGACGCACTCGCTGCTACACGTACGTAGTAGTAGTAGTAGAGTAGTAGGGCTTGTGAAAGGATCGAGCAGACGGACGGCTGCTCCCGCTCGGGCCCAAGCCCACAGCGGCTTGCTCGGCTCGGCTGGGCTGGGCTCGGCTCGTCTCGGCTCGGCTCGGCACCGCGGCGTTAGAGCCCCTGCACGGGCTCGGGGCTCGGCTGGCGCGGCGGCGGCGGCGGCTCGGTGACTGGTTGGGTTGGGGCACCGCCTGGGCACCTCCTGGGCACCTCCTGGGCACCGCTGGCACCGCTCTGCCCTGCCGCTGCTGCTGCTGCTGCTTGCTGCTGCTGCTGCTGCCGCTGCCGCTGCTGCTGCCGCTGCTGCTGCCGCCGCCGCTGTTGGGCCGAAGCCGGGGGCCCGCTGGCTGGCGCGGACGGACAGACCGGCGGCAGCGGCCGGGCGCGAGGACGGGGACGGGGAGGAGGGGCTGGGCGGGGCGCGGCGGGGCCCGGCGGGCTGTCTGCCTCGCCCGTGCCGCCGCCGAGCCCCCGTCGCCGTGCCCCGCCGCGCCGCGCCCCGTCCCGCCACGCTCCCGCGGAGCCCCACCGCGCCGAGCCCATCGCCCATCGGCAGCGGCAGCGGCAGCTCTCTTCGGTCTTCTTCGGCCGGCAGCGGCAGCAGCAGCACCGCGCTCGCCGCGCCGCCGGGGGCCGGGGCCGCGCCGGGGGCCGCGCATGGCGTAGCCGCGTAGCCCGCGGCCCGCGCAGCCTGGCGCGGCGTGGGGCGAGCACGGCGACGGTGACGACCAGCCGATCGCCGCCGGCCTCATGAAGTGCGTCGCGTTTAGGATCTTTTACCTCACTCCATCACACTGAGACGGTCGGGGCGGCGCGGCAGTGACAACCCGACGTAACGACGCTGGACACGTGGACCTGGACCACGAGAAGGGAAAGAAGTGACCGCGGAGGGGGGGGGGGACGAAACAAGTGAGAGGGGCGCACCTGAGCGGTCCTTCACTAACATAAAATCGATATACACCCTAATGCAGAATCAGTAGAAAATAAAGAGAAAAATCAGAAAAAAAACATTGAATTCAAAAAAAAAGGAATAATCAGAAAAATCGGAGTGCGCCTAAATAGAGTGAAGGGGGCGGGGCGGGGTGAGGCGAGGTGAGGCGAGGCTGGGCCGGCGAGGCCCGCATCCCACAGCACAGAGGCGGCCCGAAAGAGACGACCCGGGTGGACACTCAGTTTAATGTGCGGCCGAAAATAGAGGCGTCCAGCCACGGCCAGGGCTTGGACAGCAGGGCAGAGCAGAGCAGAGCGCGGGGCGGGACGGAACGGGGCCCAGCGATCTGGTCACTCGAGTCGCGCGGTGGGGCGGGGCGGGGCGGGGCGAGGCGGGGCGCTGGGACTGGCAGAGGCGGAGCGATACCCTATCGGCAGCGTGTATGCATGACCCCGCAGCAGTATACACAGCGCGGCGGGGCCGGGAGGGGCCGGGCGGTGGGCGGCCTTGGGGCAATCTGAAAGCCGAAAAGCTTCATTACGCAGAGTTTCGCCGCTGCCCGGGCCGGCCCGCGGCCCACCCCGGCGGCCCCTGCCCCCACCCTGCCCCCTTCGAACGTGGACCGCGCTGTGCTTCTGCCGGGCAGCGGTGCATGCAACGCTGGATATTGAGGGGCTTTGCGCCAATAACTGCAGGCTCAGAAGGGTACTCACATTTAAACACAAAGCACCAAAAAACAACTCCTTGCGATCGGCGAGGATGGCGCGGTGTGGATCCAGGCGGGCTCTGGTGTGACCCCGGCCGCGGCGGATGCACCGCGGGGCAGCAAAGGGGGAAAAAACTCTGAAAATTAGTGTCGTACTTAAAATTTTGTGAATTTTCGTGAATTTTCGTTTAATTTTTACCTAAAATTTTAGAAATTTTGGGACTTGCCCTTACCTTTTTCTCATTTTTTTTTCTGAGTCTCTCTGAATTTTTCTGAATTTTCCCGAGTTTTTCTAAGTTATGAGGTGTACAAAAATTTCAGAGTTACTTCCCGCTCGGGGCGGCAGGCAGGCAGGGCGGGGAGGGCTGCTATGCTTGCCTTCGCATCAGGAGATTGATTTATTACGGCCACAAAGACCTCGAGAGGCAAAATGTTGGCGCGTCACATGATAACGCCACTGTTTGCCACGGAGAACATACACGTCGAGTGTGAGTGTCGCGCCGCCTAAACAGTCGGGAAGAAAACACTGCGACGACAAGAAATGGCACCCTCAAGTCGACTTACCCGCCCTGCGCTGCGCCTGGGTGTTATGCGCTCCGTGCGGCTTGGAAAAAGAGGAAAGGGGGGGGGGGGGGGGCTACGGCTGTGGCCACGGCTATGCTGTCGGCTCCTCCTCGCCCTTGCTTGTCGACTTTTGCTTTTCCCGGCCTCCTCCTCTTGCTTGCCCCTGCTGCTCGCCTTCCTGTTTGCTCGTCCTGCTTGCTCGCGCCGCTGCATCGTAAACGCGAGGCAAACTTGTGATCCTTTGCGTTGTCGCCTCTCTGTCTCCGTCGCTCGCCCTCCAGGCTCCTGCGTGGGGGAGTGAGACGGCGCACAGGTGCACACAACTGTATCTTATCTCGCAAGCGAACAGGCTATACACGGCACGGTGCTTAATATGGACTGCAAGGCCTCTCTAGGGGCGGCCGAGGGGAGGGCAGTTGCAAGGTGCCAGAGGAGTGCCGAAAGAACGGTCAGTGCGGAGGTTAACCACACCACGTAAATACCACTAAAATGCAGCCTACATCAGCACAAAGGGCACTTACATCTGTAGTCTGAAGGTGATGGTACACGACCAAGGGTTAGAGGTAATCGCTGCAATCAATTTCCGTGTGGGTGAGTGACAAGAGCGTTATTTGGGTAAAAGACGGTCCATCTCGCGCGCTGTCTTTCATCTTTCTCGATACGAGATTTTATTTTTGTGGAATGCGTCGCGACACTGAAAAACAGTTCAGTTGCATCACTACAATTCTATTTACGACTAGGAAAATATTGCATTACGCAACATACTGGTAACATTCGTAAAAAGCATAGAGATCATTTTCTATAAAATACAAAAATACTGTTCACGTTCGATTTCTACCATATTGTCATAGTATACACGGACATCGGCAAAGGCAGTGCTATACGATAAAAGCTAAATATGGAATTGCTATGAAGATTGTCATTGTCATTCACGATTTTATACAGACACATTAATTTAAAAAAAATTGATCTTTGAAAATTGCGTAAAACTTCGGGCCACCAGAAAACCAAGGGAGTCGTGGCTTAACACCTTTGCACTTTTTTTAACAATTCCTAGAGTGTAATACCTACACCCTAAAAATCAATACAAAACTCTTCTATTAATTTTGAAACAAAATTTTCCTGCATCTGTTGTTGTTGCACCAAATATATGTAATTTTGTAACAATTTTCTGTAATTGTAGGATATATAACTGATACAAAAAGTTGTGATCTTAGTAGGAAGTCTCGAAGTGCGACAACAAATTTTTGTAAAAATGCGTTTGAAGCCACAAAGGATAATGAAAGTAATGTCTTTGAAAAGGTGTTGCTCCTATCACTGCAAATACAAGAGTGAGATGTCTCATCTAAAAAGAGAACGAATCCATAACATCACTCAAATGAAGTGAGATAAATGATATAAATCTGCACTTAATAAGGGAGAGGTTTCCCAACCCCAACCCTCTCTCAACTAGAGCAAGATTTTTGAGACTTTTGCTCTAATCGAGCGGGGAAACCCAACCTCGCTCTCAAAGAGTGAGAGAAAATTTCTCGCTCTCCTGAGGGCGAGAATCCTCGCTCTGGAATTTACAGTGATTTAAAAGGTGTTTTTTTGCCCAGTGAACACACAGAACGCAAGTAGTCTCTGTCGGTCGCGCCATACATGGAGGACCGACTTTGTCGCTTCACACGGCGGTCTCGGGCTCCTCGGCCAGCCTCCAGGCGGCCAGGTGCTGGCCCAGGCCCAGGAGCGGCTGGCGCGCGGGGTCCAGCGCGCCCGCAGCCGCCCCCCCGAGGCCGAGCCCGAGCCCGAGCCCGAGCCCGAGGGCCGCGCGGTGGTGGCAGCCGCGGTGCTCCGCCCCGGGCGAGGTGCCCGGCGACGCTCCGGGTGAGGTGCCCGGCGATGTCGGCGCGGAGCTGGCCGTCCCCAGCAGCGCGCCGGGGTTGAGCGCCGAAAAGAACCCGCCCCTGGAGGCGGCGCAGGCGGAGGCGGCAGCAACGGCAGAGGCAGCGCCGCCCGCCCCACCGCGCCCGCCGCACGGCAGGCCCGGGGGCGGGAACAGCGACGGCACGGACCGCGACGCCACGACGGCCGCGGAGAGGAGCGCGGGCACGCGCGCCCGGGTCTGCGCAGGTAGGTAAGTGCCGTCCCCGCAGGAGAGTAGAGCTAACTTATTCGCTCATCGAGATTTTTAGTCTTATTTCTAATTTTTATTTGGCGCGTGGTGGTGTCTTGTTATTGTGACCGATGATGATTCAAAGTCAAGTGGAACATAAAAGACGCCAAAGGCTTCCTGTAAAAATGTTGTGATTTTTTTTTGTGTGTGTGAAATGTGAATTTTTGGCTGTCGTTAACTTCAACTTTTTCCTAATAATTTTTTTTGTGAATTTTTGTGAATTTTCTGAATTTTTCTGAATACTTTTCCCGCATATTCCTGCATTACACGGTGTACAACAATGTCTGAGTTGTTCCTCCCCCCTTCCTTCCCCCCAGCAGCAGGCCCGCAATGATGTTTACTGTCAGTATCCTGTGCTGTTGGTACCTGAAATATATCGACGATCACGTGCTGGTCGGCGTCCGCCAGCGGGGGCGCCGAGGCGACGGGCAGCTGCAGGTGGTCGATGGCGGGGCACGACGCGCTGAGGTGCGACGGGTCCACGATGATGCTGAGTGCCGAAGGGTCGCCGCCGTCGCCCCCAGGAGACCCGGAGCCCACGAAGACTCTGCCCGGCGAGCCCTGCGAAGAGTATGCATTAAACGTTACAAAGTCGCCAAACAGGAATATTTTTGTGGATCGGTCACGGTGGAGGAAATAACCTGTATTTCACGGTTTTTGGAATGCAGCCTCAAAAGTTCCACACTTAGATCGACGACACGCCTCTCTCTTTGAGCCATAGCCAGGTAAACCGATAGGAAAACAACTCTGAATTATAGAGTACAAATTTTGCGAATTTTTCTGAATCTTTTCTGAATTTTTAAAGAAGTTTTACTGAATTTTCTGTTAAATTTTTATTGAAGTTTTTGTGAATTTTCATTAATTTTCTGCATATTTCTGCATTTTTGAGTGTGAGTGTGTTATTTTTTTTTTCAGAATTAAAAGATGAACAAAAATTTCAAAGTTGGTTCCCCCATGAGGTAAACAGACAACTACCCACCGAGTGGTCCGCGATAGCGTCCAGCTGGTGGAATTGGTGCAGCGTGCCGGAGGAGGCAAAGCGCAGCCGCTTGGGCGACTCGAGGCTGGAGCAGCGCGTCAGCCCCGCCCCCGCGCCCGCCCCCGCGGCGTGCAGCCGGGGCAGCGGCACGGCCAGGGGCAGCGGCAGCGGGCAGTCGGGGCAGACCTTCTTGAGCGAGCTGCGCGGGCCGGCGGGGGCGGCCGCGGGGCCGAGGCCGGCGTGCGCGGCGCAGGGGCTGGACGCGGGCCTGGGCGCGCGACCTCCTCCGGGACCGCCCTGGTGGTGCGCGGCCGCCGCCTGCTGCCCCGCCGCCGCGCGCCCCGCGCGCCGCTCCGCCGTCTCGCCCTGCAGCCAGTAGGTGCGCACGTCGCCCTTGCCCTTGATGCGGATCAGCCCCCGCTCGGCCAGCTCGTAGCCGCCGATTCGCTGCAGCAGCGCCGCGCACTCGGGCGAGCAGTGGATGCGGAGCGCTGCGTAAGGAGGAGGAGGAGGGCATCACGGTCAGAGGAAGTGCGTGAACAATGCGCACACTGACAAGTGTGTGAGTCCCGAGGCGTACTTCCCTTTTTAAAAAATCAGTGTGCACCCCCCCCCCTCTTTTACAAAAAACAAAGAAAAGAAAAAAACAATACAAGAGGAATTTAAATAAAATCAAAAAGAATTCCCTCCCCCCCCCCAAATAATAATAATAATAATAATAATAATAATAATAATAATAATAATAATTCGGAAACAGTCTGAAAAATCAAGAAAAATAGAAAAAAATCTGTGTGCACTCGGCTTTATAAGTGAAGTACTTCCCCGGTGAATCCCCATACGCGCCCACTTGAACCAGAAAAAAGTGACTATTTTCCTAGGAATTTAATGCCACCCATACTTATCGCAATTTTGCGATACACAATAACAATGAAAAATCCTATTGATGTGTGGAAAATTTCGCGTCCAACACGCGTATGGGATTTTACCAACACACTTGTATGGCAAAAATCAGACATCTCTTTTTACAGAGCACTCAGGTGATGGGACAAGCATACGAATTGAAGATTCACACGTCTACAAGTGTGTGACATTGTGCGCCAGAATGATGAGTGACTCACGCAAGCCGTTGGACTCCATGCGGGACGCCGTGTTGACCGTGTCCCCGAACAGGCAGTAGCGCGGCATCTTGAGACCGACCACGCCGGCGCACACCGGGCCTGAGTAAGGCAAAAGGGTAAAGTGCTGTCGCTCGCGCCAGCACCGCGCCAGCACCGCGCCATACCGAGGTGGCATGTCACAGCTGCACTGCTTCAGCCCGCTGCCGTTTAAGTGTTGCCAGGAAAGTAGGCAATAAGCAGGCTTAACGCTGGGATAAAGTGCGGCTTGCATCGGCGCCTGCCGAGCGATTCCGAAGATCGCTTTCGTACCTCTGTCCTCGTCGCACTCATGGAGCACTACCACGGCCAGCATAGGGCACCGCTGCAGGTGCAACGAGGACGGAGGGATGAGAGCGATCTTCTGAATCAGTCGGCTGCGAACGCCTAGCCTATCGGTCACTGTGCACACGTGTACCTCGTGGCGACAGGCAACCGCCGATGCAGCCCGCTTCACTCAGCTGAGTTTCAGTCACTTATCGCCCCTCCCGCCCCCGCCCCCTCACCCGAGTGGATGCCGATCCGCAGCTGCAGCGCGTCCCCGGGCCGGTGCCGGATGCGGAACGTCTTGACCGCCTCGAGCAGCTGCAGCGACATGGAGGCCACCTCGGCCGCGTGCGCGTCCCCGTTGCGCACGGGCAGCCCGGACACCTGGGGGACACCCGGCGGGACAACCCGCGCGTTACACTCCGCCTGCATTCGTAATCTAACTACAAGACACTCGTGCCGAGAACAGGAAATAACCGAGCGGGGGACCACTAAAACAAAATGTGTACAGTGATTGTTTTGTTTTTTTGTTTTAATAAAAAAAAATCTGTCACCTTTTTTCATAAATTTTGATCTTTATCCCCTATTTTCGACTTAGTTTTTCAATTTTCAGTTTTTTATTTTTAATAGTTCTTGATTTTTCGGGCATTACTTTTATATCTTTCTTCTTAATTTTATTTTGATTTGTTTATTGATTTTGATTTTTTTCAAATGATTTTTTTGGGGGGCCGTACAATGATTTTTCGAAGCGATCTCCCCCTCCCAGGAAACCCATTCTAAAACGTTTAAGAATTGAGTGATACTTGCCACCATGTACGCGTCGCCGATGGTCTCCACCTTGTAGACGTCGAAGTGGCCGATGGTCGAGTCGAAGCACGTGTACAGGTCGTTGAGGAAGTCGACCACCTGCAGCGGCGTGCTCTGGGCCGACATGGCCGTGAAGCCGACGATGTCGCTGAAGTAGATGGTGACCGAGTCGAAGCTCTCGGCCTGCACCTTCTGGCCGCGCTTGAGCTGGTCCGCGACGCACCGCGGCAGCATCTCGTACAGCAGCGCCTCTGCCGCAAGAGTTGGGCGGAGGGGGAGGGCGGGGGTCACGTTACGCGACGCAAGCGAATAAGTTACAACGCGGGAAACGAGGGCAGAACAGCCCTCTAAGCGCTTAGCGTTTATTAATAGACCGTTGCGCGTTACGCAAGAATCAGAACAATCATATTGCGGGTGATACGCGAGATCCGCTATTCTCGCAAGGATCACGACGTCGTGAAAAACGTGACGGGCCCGAGCGTCAGGCGCGAACAGCTGATTCACGCAGCCCGCTCCCGCGTCCAGTGACAGCAGCGTATCATGGTGCGGCGTTACTCCACCGTCGCAGAGACTCTCACGCGAACAGGGGGTACCGCTGCCCACGGCCCCTGCCCTGCATGTTGCGAGACTACCCCTCGCCGAGGCACTGCAAGGGGGCCCTGGCCTGGCCCTACCTCAACCGCGAACGCAGCAATATTCCCGATTTCCATCACCCACCACCCACCAGCCCCGCTCAACCCTCTGCTCCCCTGGAGTTACCAACCCTTGCTGACGCACTTGCCCAATAAGAGATGGAAACCGGGAGGACTCTTCACTTCGGTCGTAAGGTCGTAAGGCCACAGCGCAGACCGTCCGTCCCACCCCGACCAGGCCCGGCGGCCCGGGGTCGTAACTTTTACCGCCGCGAGCCAAGAAGCGCAGACATATTTATCGATGATTTCCGGTCAGTGATCTGGCAAGCGCGGTCCAGTGCGAATAAAAAGAAAAACAACGACAGACGAAAAAGAAAAGAGCGCTTCGCGAGTGCGCGGTGCGGTTGGCGTGAGGGTATTCTGACCTCCGTCGGGTCGAAACGCTGGCGCTGGCTGGCTCTCCACGTGATGTAATTGTGTAACCTGAGGGCTGCCGTCACTGGCCAGAAGGAGAAAGAAGCCTCGACCCTCGCACTTACCCGTCTTTCTCTTCTCCTGCTGCAGCTGGTCGGTGCGTTCGTCGACAAGCGCCTCCAGATTGTTGGCGTACTTCTCCATCATGGCGATCATGTTGTCGAAAATGTTCGGCTTCCTGTGTTACAATTTTTTTAAAAAATAATATAAAGACAAGATTTTTTTAAAAAGGAAATCAACTTTGTGTGCCACTCAACTGCCGAAACCGGGCGACATACAGAGAGGAATTGCGGATGGGGAGGTGTTAGCGCTCCCGCCCACCACGTCAGGGCCAAAAATAGGAATGGTGTCCGAAAAGGAAGAAAAATTAAATCTTGCCAAAAGTTTTGCCAGCAGCAAGCTGTTTTGCTATGGGGGGATGTGGGCAAATGGGATAAAAGTACAAAAAAAATGACACCTCCCAACGCGGCGTGGCGGGCCCGCCTGCTCCGCCTCCAGCTTGCTTCCAGCCCGATGGGGAAACAAACCTCAATAATTTTGAGGTAAAATAGTGTAAATTTGTGTGAATTGATATGAATCCTTCTTTTTATTGCAATATTTGATTTAATTTTTCGCCATTTTTTTTCGTCGAAATTTTCGTGAATTTCTCTCAGGTTTTTCCAAATTATTTCTCTGAATTTTTCGGGAGTGCGAGGGGTACAAAAAAAAAATATTCCAAATTGTTCCAGCCAGTTCGAGCCCACCCGCGCCAGCCCGGCCCACTTACATTCCCTTCCGCAGGGGCCGCAGACGGGCGCGGACCGCCTTGAGGTCGGGCCGCTGCTCGGGGTCCTCGGCCCAGCACTCCTGCAGGCACTCGCGCACGAAGTCGAAGCTGTTCTCGAGCGCGTCGAGCGGCGGCCGGTGCGGCGGCTGCCCGGGCTCCGGGTGCAGCACGCGGCGCAGCACCTCGTCCACGGCGAGCGCGCAGTCGCCGTAGGGCCCGTGCCGGCCCTGGATCTCGTAGAGCACGACGCCGAACGCGTACACGTCGGCCTTCTGCGAGCCGCGCGGGTCCACCGCGGCCGCGTCCCGCACCGCCTTGGACACGCTCAGCAGGCTCATCTTGGGCGAGGCGAAGGCGGGCGAGCCCGGCGGGGCCCACATGGCGGCCAGGGCGGCGCGCAGCAGCTCCGGGGCCTGATACAGGAGGCCTGCGCGCGCACGGGGAAGAAGGACGCGACAGGTGAGGCGAGGATAGAATAAAGTCGAATTACGGAAAAATGTCTGAATTTTATGAGCCTACAACCAGTTACTGCCTGAGGGGGGAAACAAGTCAGAATTTTGGGGTAAAGATATTGTAAATATCTGTGAATTTTTGTAAATTTCTATAAACTTTTCTGATTTTTTTTCAACTTCGGTTGAATTTTTCCTAAATTTTAGTGATTTTCTTTCTTCTGAATTTCCGAAATGTTTATATCATTTCTGAATTAAGAGGTGTTCAAAAACTTTAGAGATGTTTCCCTCTCGTTACCGCCCCTCGTTTAAAATCTAAGCCAACATCTTGGCAAACGTAGAGCTCGAGAGAATGAAATACAACGTCCGGGATGGCGTACCGTCGCACTTGCACGCGCCCGCGTCCTGGTCGTGGTTGTTGTTGGCCCGGTGCAGGTGGTGCAGCTGCAGCTGCTGCAGCAGGCTGGTGCCGCCCGCGTCATCCGCGCCGCGCTTCAGCTCGTGCAGACCAAAGTCGGCCACCTTGACGACCCAACGCGAATCCACCAGGCAGTTGGACGACTTGAGGTTGCCGTGGAAGCGGAGCGGTGAGTCGTGCAGGAAGATCATACCCTGCGAGTGGAGTGGAACGAAGAAAAAGGGAGGTAGGGAAAAGGGGATAGCAACATCCAAGAAAGCCTTGGCGCCACTGCGATCCCCAACTCCCCAAACTCAAAATCTGGATAGCTTTCGGACGGCTTACCCTCAATATATCCCCGACCAGCGACGCGATGAACATGTTGTCCAGCTTCACGTCCTCGTTTTCCAAGATGTCCTGCCACAAGATAGGGAGTTGAAACAAATAAAAATCATCCATACAAGACCTTGGCGTGAAGTTTGCCCCCCGGGGAAGACCGGTGTCACTCATGTCCTCCTAGGGGCTCGAGATGGTGGGTAAAACTGTGCCAAGATGTTCAACTCCCCTTGCCCGATGGAATAAATGCACAAGGAGGTTTATACTCCAGAGCTAATGTTTCAAATGTCATAGTACATCATTAGCAGGGGTATTCTCTAAGTTACCGGTCTACCTCTCCCCGAGGGATAAACAACTCTGAATTCGGTGTACAAATTGCGTGAATTTGAATTGAATTTGTCTAAATTGAATTGAATTCGTTTTGAATTAGCTTTGAATTTTTTGAATTTATTGCAAAGTTTTTTTTTTTTTGAAATTATTGCAAAGTTTTTTTTTTTTGAAATTATTGTGATCTTTTTGTGAATTTACTTGAATTCGTTTTGAATTCGGGGATGCCCCAGAAAATACACGCACATCTGATCCAAATTATTCTCTCAATTACATGATTAAATAGGATTTTTAGTAAATTATTGTGAATGATTTCTATTTATTCCAAATTATTGGAAATTAACTTGCAACTGCGCAAAATAATCACAATTATTTCAATTATTTTTTTTTAACTTTTCAGAAACAAATTTTGCTCTGCAATTGAAAGGGTGGCGTGAAAACATGGAAAATTTTTGCGGCAGTAAACCTCCCGAAGGAGGTTGCGGTTCCCGCCAGGCACAGGGCTTTAACCCCCTGTGGCAGCCAACTGCTTCGGTGTTCCATGGGAACCGGCGCTTTGCTGACTGCGATCCTATCGCGCAATTCGACAGATTTGATCCCCGTACCACCATTGGCCTACCCCTAGAGGTACGAGCGGTGTCAAGAGCGTTAGACTTCCTGATCCCAGTTTCAGAGGCCTTACCTCAGAGGGGTACGCGGGATTCGAACCCACAACCCCGAGTGCCGACACATAGCCAGAACAGGAAGCGACCCAACGCCCAGAGCCACCGAGCCAACGGAGGTGAGACGTGTTTAACTTCTATTTGACCTGCCATCCAGCTGCGGCCAAAGGGAATGTCAAGCGCGAAAAACACTTTCCCGCAACTGAGCCACGACGCCACGATGTCTGTACAGTGCGACGGGTTCGAGTTGTATTTGCCCTGTCCTCCTGGCTGGAGGCTGCAGGATACGGCAAATACGACTCGAACCCGTCGCACTGTACAGTCATCGTGGCGTCATGGCTCAGTTGGTAGAGCGCGCAACACTGAATCGAGTGGTCCGAAGTTCGACTCCCACTTGGGAAAGTGTTTTTCGCGCTTGACATTCCCTTTGGCCGCAGCTGGATGGCAGGTCAAATAGAAGTTAAACACGTCTCACCTCCGTTGGCTCGGTGGCTCTGGGCGTTGGGTCGCTTCCTGTTCTGGCTACGTGTCGGCACTCGGGGTTGTGGGTTCGAATCCCGCGTACCCCTCTGAGGTAAGGCCTCTGAAACTGGGATCAGGAAGTCTAACGCTCTTGACACCGCTCGTACCTCTAGGGGTAGGCCAATGGTGGTACGGGGATCAAATCTGTCGAATTGCGCGATAGGATCGCAGTCAGCAAAGCGCCGGTTCCCATGGAACACCGAAGCAGTTGGCTGCCACAGGGGGTAAAAGCCCTGTGCCTGGCGGGAACCGCAACCTCCTTCGGGAGGTTTACTGCCGCAAAAATTTTCCATGTTTTCACGCCACCCTTTCAATTGCAGAGCAAAATTTGTTTCTGAAAAGTTAAAAAAAATAATTGAAATAATTGTGATTATTTTGCGCAGTTGCAAGTTAATTTCCAATAATTTGGAATAAATAGATATCATTCACAATAATTTACTAAAAATCCTATTTAATCATGTAATTGAGAGAATAATTTGGATCAGCTGTGCGTGTATTTTCTGAGGTCATTCCTTAAATTCGCTTGAATTTGTTCTGAATTCGTTTTGAATTCGCGTGAATTAGTTTTGAATTCGCGTGAATTAGTTTGAATTAGTGTGAATTTTGAATTAGTGGTGTAATTCGGAGTTATTTACCCCTCGCCTCTCCCACAGTACTGGGCCGCACCTTGAGACTGCCCCGCGTGCAGTACTCCGTCACGATGCACACGTTGGGCGGGTCCACGCAGGCACCGATGAAGGCGTTCAGATTATCGTGTCGGAGGTCCCTCATCTGCAACGAACAACGACCACCATCAGATCTACATAGAGACAACAATCCTGTAAAAAAGTCAAAGCGTGTGGTTTCGGGTTACCCACCCGCCCACCCGCCCGCACCGCGCGCATCAAATGTTCGCGCGCAGTCGTAAAAACGAGAGCGGGCTGCTAACGGTTTCGCGGTGAGACGAACGCCCTCCGCTCCCCCATCATCCCCCGCCCTCTCTCTCTCTCTCTCTCTCTCTCCCGATCCCGACCCACCCCAATACGACACATGATATAAGCAGGCCGTAAAGTCACTGACCAGCTTCAGCTCCTTCTTGATGGCGCGGGTGATGTCGATGGACGTCTTGGCCAGCTTCTTGACGGCCAGCACCCGGCCCCGATACACGCCCACCGTCGTGTAGATGCACGAGTAACGGAAGTCGGCGTCCGGATTGGAGCTCAGGGACACCTGCGAGGTCCGGTGCGGCGGCTGTGGGCCCAGATCCGGACGGGGAGCGGGTTAACACAAAATTTGCACACATTAGCAACAGACATTTCTGTCGGCTACCATTGCAGCCCACCTGATGGCCGTCAGTGGCGTCCTTGGGCTTCTCAGCCTGGCCGTTGAGCTGGATGTGCGCGCCGCCGTTGACCGCGCCGTTGCCGCTGGCCGCCGCCGCCGTCGTGCCGTTGCTGCTGGACTGCGTGTCGGCCATCTTGATCTCCCGGAAGTCGACCTTCCACAGCAGCGAGTCCAGCTCCTGCTCGTAGCGCCAGTTCCGGTACACGACGAGGCCCGCGATGAGCAGCAGCAGCACCGCGCTGCCCGCCACGCCTCCCGCGATCTCCGCCGTGTGCCCTGCCGCGGATTCAGGGTATCGTTCTGTAATATCCTCTCTCTCGCTCCTTATGGGCCTGCCCCGTGAGTGCGACAAGGACAGAGAGACGAAGTGGCCGTGCGGAATCGCCCAGCAGCAGCAGCACCCGCCTCATTCCGAATAAGATCGCTCTCGCCTCGCACCTCCGTCCTAGTCGCTCTCATGGGGCCCTGCCGTCCCCAGCATAGGGCGACGCCGCAAAGGTGTGGCAAGGATGGAGGTACGAGAACGGTCTTCTGAATCAGACGGCAAACAGGCCGCAAGCCCCGCCGTGTGATTGCCGCGGATACGTTTCGCCCTGACCCGCCCCGCCCTGCCCTGCCCCTGTTACAGGAGCAGTCGCCCCAAACCTTCCCACACAAAATATCGCACGTCCACATCTGTGGCCGCGTTGGGGTCCGCGGCACGCCACGGCAGAGTACAGCGAGGTGGCGTGGCGTGGCGGGGGCCGCTTGCGCAGCATACCAATGAGTGGACAGGACGCGGGGCGGGGCGGGACGGGACGTCCAGCAGCAGCTGGTGGACCGCTGCTTCGGTCCGGACAGGCGCAGCGACGTCCTCTCAAGGGGGAAACAACTCTGAATTTTGGTGTACAAATTTTGTGAACTCTTCTGAATTTTTGCTCGAGTTTAACTTAATTTTTGATTTTTTTTGTGATTTTTGGTGAATTTTTCTGAATTTCCTTGAGTTTTTTTTTTTTTTTTACAAGGTGTACAAAAAATTTCAGTTGTTTCCCCCTCGCGTCCTCTCCACCGCACACCCCTACAGCCTCCGGACTTGGGCGGGCCGGGTCCCTCGCTGGGGTTGCACCTCAAAACTCTTTATTATTTTCTACTAGTTGTTGTTGTTTGTCATTGTTTTTCCCCCTAATTTTTCTTTTATTTGCCAGAGGGATCACAGATGCTTACTGATACAGCGCTCGCCCCTGAAGCCGCACGCCGGCTCGGCGACAGGGGGCTGTCCCGTCGGCCACCAGAGCTCCTCCGAGAGGCGCACCGTCTGCGAACAACAAGCACAACATGGTCACGAGGAGGGGCACGGGGTAGGGAGGAGGAGTTGGGGGTCGCGGGATTCGCGGTTGGATGGATGTTGTCTACATCCCCAGAGCATTGTTTAGTTTATTGGTAGCGAGAGAGGGATGGTGGTGCGGAGTGCTCGGCGGAGGGGGAGAGAAAGCAGAGGGAAAAGGTGCACAAAGATGGGGAAGGCCCGGGCCGGCCGCGCGCACCAAAGGCCTCTTCCGGCCAGGCCCCATCCAGAAGTCCTCTAACAACCCTACACGCACACTCTTTCCCACCCACCCGCTTCTCAATGACAACTAGTATGACAGCTCCGCCGAGTTTCGGCAGCGGGTTGGATAAAATGTTGTCCTCGGCCGCGCCGAGTCGGCTAGCCAGGGCCTGGAGGCTGGCTGGAGGCTTGGAAGCCAGCACTCCTCCCGCCCCTGCCATAGTCAGCCAGAAACAAAAAAAAAAGGGCGTCGCCCGCCCCGCACGTCGTCTTATGGATGTGGGAATTTTTTAAAGGAAAAGGATGGGGCGATTGTGCCATTCATTGGATTGGATTCTCCGCCTCCCCGCTCCTTACTGCCTGGAAGTCTTCAGTCTGGAGGTGGAGGCGGGGGCCGTCAACATAGTCCCCGAGCAGAGCCGCGCCAAGGTGGGGGAGGGGGAGAGGGGAAGGAGGAGGGGAGATAAAGGGAGAGGTTGAAGAAGGAGAGTGATGCGGTGGCAAGTGGGAGAGGCAAGGGACCGGGGGAGAGTAAGGCATGGCGGAACGGGACGAGCCGAGGGTTAGAATCTTTCAATGTTGTGTCAAGCCGAGCAGGAGGGCTATAAGGCTCTGCCTATCTCTGCACCGGAGGCGGAGGCCCGTTGGGGGCAGGGGGGAGGGGAGGGGGGAGTAGAGGAGTGCAAGCGCGTGGGGCGGGGCTGTCGTAAAGACGAGCCTTCCGGGATACACAGGACCGCGCGGCGCGCGAGGCGAGGGTGGCCGGGTTTTTCAAACTGCCCCGAATTTAGGACACTTTCATGCGATGGCAGTTTCCAACAAGATTGCCAGGATTTGCACCGACTGTCTCCAATTTATTTTCTCAAAGTTAGGTGAGAGGGAGTTCACACATGGTGTAGCTTAAGAGATTTCCGATGGGTAATATAAATATTTTAGCTGCGTGAACAAACAAAAGCCGCTTTTATGTATATTTTTTGTTTTCTGTAGCTTAATAACTTTGAAAGATCTGCTCAAAAACCGCCGAAAAGTGTTCGAAATATGTTCATCTTCACATGACTCTGAGGTGTCCACACCTGTAGTTTGCTGTGTGATCCTTTTTTTTTCAACGATGAAACAGCCAAATATTTGAAGACAGAGCTAAATTAATTTATTCATTCCATCCGCGACTTCAATTTTAGATGCCATTCGAAGGCGGCTGTCTGCTGTCGCGGCCAGCACTGTGCCGCCCTCCGCCCTCTCCCAGCAGGGCGAGGGTACGTACAGTGGAGAAGTGGGGAAGGGAGGTCGATGAGCTGATGAGATTCGATCGGACGTGATCGGAATCAAATTGGCCCACTGGCCGGGGCGGGGCGGGCAGGTGCTGAGCAGGGGCAGCGGTAAGGGGTGTGTGCCGGGAGTAGAGAGAGTAGTAGGAGGGGGACCTCCCAGGAAAACCTGCCCCATTGCAAATAGCCAGCATCAAGGCGGAAAAATCTTCACTGTCGTCAACCACTTGCAGTGTTCGAAAAGTAAGTAGGCAAAAGATCGCACACACGCACCTGTGTGTGGGTGTGGGAGACAGGTATCTCCGCCTGCCTACTAGGCGAACTCTCCCACTCATAAGAATACATTTTACCTAGGAGGCAAGAAGGCAGGCGGAGATACCCGTCTGCCGCACACAGGTGCGTGTGTACGATCTTTTACCTACTTATCTAACAACACTGCACTGGAGACAAACCGAGACAAAGCTTCTTCCGCCTTAGCTGACCGAACAAAAAGAAACTAGAAACGAAGAAATACTCCTCTCCGGAAAGAGGCAGTGCGGTGCTTCGCCCGCGCACCATATCCCCAACGAAAATTATTGTGGCAGAGAGACATGTCGAAGAGTACCGTTTTTCATCTTCCGGCGGGCGGCGCGCCGGAAGTGCGCTGGTACCCCCGGAGTCCAGCGCAGCCGCGGCGAGGAAGTCCGGCCAGTGCCGGAATATAAAGACCTCTGGGGGGGTTGGGGGGTGGAGTGGCGTGCCTACCCGTGTGCGATAAGTCAAAGTGTCTGCCCTGGCTGCCCGGAGGAAGTGGGGGGAGGGGGGCGAGGGGGAGAGCTGCAGGACAACAGCACATGTAAATCATGTCACACCCTCCGTGAGAGCAGCCTCCCCTCCCCTCCCCCCTCCCCCGCTTTCTTCCGCTTGCCACCCACTCCTCCCCTGTCGTCGTGAGCAGGGGTGCATATTTTTTCGTTCCAAAATAAAAGGAAAATGTGAAACAAGGCACCACGCTGTCCCTCTGAGGTGGTTTTAACAACCAAACTCTTCAACATGTACCGGGTGTTTCAGAGAGAGGAGGCAGGTGCGGGCGTGGGTTCACCTACTCGCTCTACCCATATTGGTGTCCCCACACTCAGCATGTGCACAGGATTCCGTGCCTGCCCGGGCCAGCCGGGGACCAGCCCGGCCAGCCAGGCCAGGACGACGGACGCGCGCTGCGTGTAGGGCCACCCTAATGCGCCCTTGGGTAGGCAAACCCGCCCGCACCTGCGTCCTCTTTAAAACATCCAGTACATATCATTGGAAATGATAAGAAGGCTGAATCAAGGGGGAAAAAATTCTGAAATTTTTGTACAGCTGGTAATTTAGAAACAAATAAACGGAAAAATTAGGAAAAGTTCAGCAAAAATCAGAAAAATATTGAAAAGTATAGAAAAATTCTGAAGATAAATTTAGAAAAAATCAGGTAAATCCATAAAAACATCACAAAAATTAAGGAAAAATTGAAGCAAAAAATTCAAAAACTTCAACATAATTTCAAAAAATGTTACAAAATCTGTAGACCAAAATTCAGAGTTGTTTCCCCCTCGAACTGAACTCGACTGACCGGGAAACTCTCCTCGCCCAGGCCGAGGTACTGGAAGCCGCCCACGGGGTACAGGCCCAGCACGGCTGGGTCGGCGGGGCTGGGGCGGCGGGCGAGCAGCGTGTAGTTGCCCTCGGCGTCCGCGTTGTCGTCCATGCGGCCGAGGTAGCCCATGGCGCTGCGGTAGCGCGCGCTGCGCAGGCGGCCCACGATGGCGGAGCCGTTGCGCGGGTCCCCGCCGGCGTCCAGCTCGGCGAGCGCGGCGCGCGCGTACAGCACCACGGCGTCGTACAGGTAGGCCGCCTCGGGCCGCACCGTGCGCAGCTTGCTGAGCTTGCTGGCGGCGGCCGCGGCGCGGCTCTGCGCCGCCGCCTGCCCGGGGGCGGGCCCGGGCCCGGCCGGGGGCGGCGCCGCCCCCAGGGCCGACACGCGCGCCTGGAACTGCTTGTACTGCGGGGGCGGCGCCGAGGGCCTCACGCCCAGGAAGTGGCGGAAGGCGCGCTCGGCCGCGGGGTCCGGGGCGTCGCGGAGCAGGCCGCGTAGGTAGCCGGCGGCGTGCTCGGCCGAGTACTCCTCCGCGTCCACGCCGACAACCCAGTACTCGCCTGCGACAGAGAGGGCGACGTCAGCCGGGCACGACGAGCAAGTGGCGGTGGTATCTTGCCTCCGACAGGATGACTCGAGACAGGGATCACTTCTACAAAATGTGTACAATAATTTGTAGTGAATTTTGATTTTTAAAAATTTCTTTCATTGTTTAGATTTTTGTGTTTAGAATTTTATTTTGATTTTTGAAGAGAATATATACAGTTTTATATAATAAAAATGTCTGTCAAGTTTTGATAAATGTTTTGTTTTCCTCTCATTACTTCTGACTTTTTTATCATTTGTTTTCAATGAATGTTAATTTTGTTCTCGATTTTTCGGATTTTCTGTACTTTTCTTCTTGATTCTATTTTTATTTGTTTCCCCTTGCTTTTGATTTTTAAAATGAATCTTTCGGGGGCTGTACAATTTTTTTTTTTTCGCAATGATCGGCGTGACTACACTCTACACCTTACCATTGTCGAAGAGGTGCAACGACTCCATGGCGGTGAGGAGGCCTATGTGGTCATCCTGCCCTCCTAGGATGATGTAAACTGCAAGCAAGCGAGACGAGTTTGAAACAGGGGAGGGGGATGATGGAGTAGAGAGAGAGAGAGAGAGGAAACGCTTTTCGGAATCACCCTCCAGGGCCGCAAGGCGCGACCGCGGTGGAGCGGCGGCCACGCCGGGGGCGACATTGTTCGCGGAGGCTTTTAGTGGTAGAAGAGGGGGATAAGACTTTGCCCTCACACCGCGATGAGTTGGGTCGCAGTCTTACTACTTTCCCCTCCAGTTTGCCTTCCATTACAAGACAAAAATCCAATTTAGCCCCGAGCAGCTCTCTGGGGCGCCCTCTGCTCCGGCCGGGCGTAGGCAGGCGGCAGGCCGTGGCCTAGTCCGCGTCGCGCAGGATCGGACCGGAAGGCCGGAGGCGATCGGATTGCCAGACAGGAGTAGGAGAGAGGGGGGCGGGGTGCAGGAGGGAGTCCGTCTGCGAGGGGGGCAGATCTGATGGCGCCAGGCAGCCCAGGCGCGCCTCTCGGTGATACCCCCGACGGGCCGACCGTTTCACGTTAATCGAAAACCAGGAGAGAAATTGTCTCGGGACGACCGCCTGGTCTGGTCGACATGACCATCCCTCTCGGGCGAAAAGCGGCCGCAGGAACAGCAGACTACTTGAAAATGCGAACACGGAGAGGAGGAGGGAGGTGGGGGCGGGCAGAGAGAGAGAGAGAGAGAGAGAGAGAGAGAGAGAGAGAGAGAGAGAGAGAGAGAGAGAGAGAGAGAGAGAGAGAGAGAGAGAGAGAGAGAGAAGACGACTCCTGCGACTCGCCGCCGCCTTAAGCGGGCCGGAGATGTTTTCCCGAAAGCGACCGCGGCGCGGCGTGGCGTGGCGAGGTGCGAGAGCGAGGAGGGGTTGAGGTTGGGTTTGGGGATCTGGGACACAAGCAATTAACTTCTGACCCCTTCGCCTCGCCTCGCCTCGCAGAGCCACGCTTGCCACCTCCAGCCCCCGCTGCCCCCGCCGCCCGCCCCCACACACCCCTGGCCCCGCCCCCCCCGGCCCGGCCCGGCGCACCCACCACCACCACCACTGCTCCTGCTCCATGGCAATTTTCGCATAGCTCCAATCTTCTCGCCATCAGTAAACAGCTCTTCTCCGTCTTCCTTTGCCCACGCCTCGCCTCCCCCGAGCCTGGCCTGGCTGACTTCCCATCTAAGGTAAGGGACCGCAGTTTTTCGCGCCGCTGTCGCCTGACGGCTTTCCTTCCATACCCTTCCCCATCAGACTTCCCCACTTGCCCTGCCGTCTGATTCCGGAAAGCGTAACTTATTCTAAACTGACTATTTGGCCCCGAAGGAGAAGCGATAGGAAAACGCGGGAAAACGGCTTTGAAGTTGCGGCGAGGGGGAACAACTATTACACCTCGTAATTTAAAAATTCGGGAAAACTCACAAAATAAAAATTCAAAATTTTAGAAAAAATTAGCAAAAATTCACAAAAATTTAGAAAAAAAAATCCACAAAAAACTCACGAAAATCCACAAAATTTGTACACCAAAATTCAGAGTTGTTTTCCCCTCGGATTGGGGATGTAGGGGTCGAGATTCAAAGAGGGTTTCTGTCCCGGGTGGCTCGTCCAGTCCCGAGGGGGCAACCACTCCCTATCCTAGTGTACACAAGGATTTCTAATGTTATGGGATTTCTATGGATTGCGTAAAGATTTCTCCAGATTTTGTAAAGATTTCATATCGTACATTCTGGTACATTTCACCAATATATACCAAATTCAAAAAAAAAAAAATAACTCTCGAGTATTCATGGGATTCCTCAAGATTCCATGAGATTTCACTGATTTCTGTGAAATTTTTATGATATTTCTTGATATTTCTTAGTTGGATTTCGTAGGATTTCATCGTGATTTCGGAGGATTTCATCGAGATTTCCGAGGGTTTGTACACAGGATTTCACGAGTGGTTGCCCCCTCGTCCAGTCCACTCACTGCGCGTGTCCCGGAAGGTGTCGCGCACGATGTCCAGGAAGGGGTTGTCCGAGTAGCCGTGGTGGTACGTGTCGGGCCAGGAGGCGCGCGCCGCCACGCGCACCCCGGCCGCCGACAGCGCTCGCAGGATGGCCTCGGCCACGTGGTCCGACTGCGACACGAACGACACCTGCGACACCATGGCGGTCAAAAGAGAAAGAAAGGAAAAGACCACATGCTTCACACTTTTTGTATAAGGAAAAACTTGTGAAAGGGAAAAAAAAAAACTTTCACTGACGTGCGTCCAGTTGAACTCCTTGCAGACGGCGGCCACCGATTTTGAGATCTGCGTATCGGGGGGACGGGTGCGGGCGAAAGTCGGGTACTCCTTCTTGTTGGAGGTCTCGTAGTTGGTGCAGTACTGGAACAAAGGTCTGTGTATATAACCGGGGGAACCCTTTCTTGGTGGTGACAGCGAGACGGGAGCCGTGGGATCAGCTCCAGGGCGCACACAAAAAAATAATTCGCGTCTGATGAAAAAAACACAACGAAAAACAGCATGTGTGCTAATTTTTTAGCTGAACAGGCGAAGCTAATTTTTAAGCCTCGGTGCATATTTTCTAGCTACGCCGCAATTTATTTTTCGGCTGCCTTAAGTCATTAGTCGTAGTGCTAATTTTTTAAGATTTAATTTCAGCTGAGCGACTTTTTTTCCTTTCGGGGGCAGGGGAACACTTAGAACACTTTCACCATCGTTGTGCAGGGGGGACGCGCGATAGTTCCCGATACAATCTGCCGGCCCTGGCCTCACGAGGGTTTGATACCCAGGGAGGCGAACTGACCCTTCTCCCCTCCCCTCCCCCTCTCACAGGTCGGCCTCGGCCAGGCCGGTCCGAGTGCGTGGCTGCAGCAGAAGCAGCAACTTCTCGTACGCTTCCACAAACTTCATACAAAGGGCGCAGCCGGCCATATATTGTAGACGGACGAGACAGGCGCCAGGACAGGGGGGGGGGGGGGGGGGGGGGAAGACGGAGGGGGGGAATCACGGCCGCCAAAATAAATTCCACACATGTCCCTGCATCTCCAACCTCCCCCGCCCCCCCCCACCACCACCATCAAAGCCCGTGAGTGAAAAGTCGCAACCCCCCCCCCCCCTTCGCCGCTACTGCTGTGGTGTGGGATTTGTTGAGCGCTCCAAGAAGTCCTAATCCGCCGCAAGCGTCAGCGTGAATGCACAGCCGCGCCGTGACGGCCTTCTCTGCAGACTCGGAATACCGAGGGGGAAACAACTCTGAACTTTGGTGTACAAATTTTGTGAATTTTGGTAAATTTTTACTGTTTTTTTTTTGCGAATTTTCGTCATTTTTTTCTAAATTTCCGTGATTTTTTTTAAATTTTCCTGAATTTTTCAGATTTTTTTCTGAATTACGAGGACTACATCTACATAAATTCCAGAGTTGTTTCCCCCTCGGATACGCGGTCGCCGTCGGTGAGCACTGCACCGTCGGGGGCCGAGCCGCGAACCGGTAGAAGCACTCTGGTGGGATTTATGATTGGGAAAGCGCAGGGGCCCGGCCCCGGCCCCGGCCCCGGCCCCGGCCCCGGCCCCGGCCAGACCAGCGAGGAGGAGTAGCAAGTAAGTAAAGTCTTATCCGCTCAAAGTAGCGACCACCACGCCGGCGCTGCGCGTCCCCATTCCGTGATCAGCCGAGCAGCCAGGCCGGGCCGAGGCGCACCTACACTACGCCAGGGCGGGGCGGGGCAAGCGGGGCGCACCTACACTAGGGCAGGAGCGAGGGGAAACCCACTTTGAAAAATCGTTGTACGGCCCCAAACAAGTCAGTTGAAAAAAATCAAACACAATAAGAAAATAAAAATAAAATTAAGAAGAGAGTTACAGAGAAATGCGAAAATCGAGAAAAAATGAACTGAAAATAACAAATATGAGTTAGAAATATTTTTTAAAAAATCAAAACCTATCAAAAAGTGAAAAAAAAAACTTTCATTCAGCACGGTAAGGGGCGGCGGGGCGCGCCTATCCCCACTAGAGCGGGGCATGGAATGGAGGGGTGCAGCAGACGCATTACGAATTATTTTTCCCACGACCCCTCAACCACGCCAATTATCAGCGGTTCAAAAGCTATGATTGCCAGGCCAGCAGGCGCGGAACGGCGAGTTTACATGGCATTTCCGAGTTCACACCACACTCCATTTACCCGCGCGTCGCGTTTCACCAAGCAGCAGAAGCAGTCCGCTGCGCGCCCGTGCGTCGCGCGAGTGTAACAATAATCAAGTGCAAATGTCCTCGCGCGACGCGACGCGCCACGCCACGCCTCGCCACACACCCGCGCGGCAGAGCAGACTAGCACGCGCCTTCTAATCACGATTTCGAAACAACCGAGTCGTAGTATACGCGTTAGCCGCGGCGGCGCGCGGCGGCGGCCCGGCTTCAGCACACCGCTCTGTTATTTCCACTAGCGGTTATAGTAGGAGGGCGTGGTGGCGGCTTTCCGGGGGCGTGCTGGAGGCTTGGCGAGGCGTGGCGAGGCGTGGCGGGGCGTGGCGGGGCGTGGCGGGGCGTGGCGGGGCGAGTCAGTTAGCCCCGCAATACATTACCGCCGCATAACTCGCCGGGGTGAGGGGCGCGACGCGAGGAGGCGACCGGACCGCGGCACTGCGCCGCGCGCGTAAGTCAGACAAAGCGCGAGCTTCCTGCTCGGCGGGGTGGAGGCCCACCTCGCCTATCGTGCCCGCCTCCTGCCTGCCCTGCTCCCTTCCCAACCTCTCTTTTTCCCTATCTCCCCTTGGCCGTTCTTTGCTCTCTCTCTCTCTTTCTCTCTTCTCCAAGAGTAAAACGTGGACAAGAGATTTCGCTTAGCGGCCAGTTTTTCCGGGGCCGGCTGGCATAGCCTGGCCTCCCGGTCCAGCTCCAGTACAGCAGGCACGGCGCGCGCAGGGCGTCGGGCCCCAGAACCCAGAAGGGCCATCGTCGAACACAACAACGCTCTGGTTCGGCTCCGTCGCCGCGCGCGCCGCGCACCCGTCACTTTTATGAGGACTTTAGGCGCGTTGCGTCGCGCCTCCAGCGCTCTCTTCCGGACCTATAACCGCCTAACTCCCTTCCCCTTTCCCCACCGCCCGGGCTCGGCTCGACCCGGCCCAGCCCGGCCCGGCTCGGCTCTCCCCAGGCCGACTCAGCTCGGCTCGTCTCAGACGATGTAGCTGTTAGGCGGGGTGAAAGATTGCACTTTCTACCCCGCCACTTTATCTCGGACGAAGGGACGGCAGGAAAGGGATAGGACTGAGAAGGAGGAAGGGGGGGGGGGGAAGGGAAGGGATTTCGGGGGAGTGGCGGCGCAGACGCGCTATGGCTGCGCGCAGTCAGCAGCAGCAACGAGGACGCTGACTCCCTGCGGGCGCTGAGTGCCGCAGCCGCAGCCTGCAGGGTGCAGCGTGCAGCAGTGCAGAGGTCTCGCCGCCATCGTTACCGCGGCGGAAGACTCCGCGCGAGGCCGACGGCAGGGAACGATGTCAAAGTAGGGCAGTTCGTCGCGACACCCGCAGAGTAAAATTTTAGCGCGGTGCGACTCGTCCGGGTCGGCCCTGCGCGGGGCCGACGCCCGGATGGGGCTGCCCCCCGCCCCGCCCTGCCCGGCCCCCGGCCTGCGACCCCCGACCCCAACCCCCGGCCCCTGGCGCGGCGGCGCCACCCACCTCACTCTATTCGAGTCCTATCGTCCCCTTCGTCCCAATGTCGGCCGCGTTATGGGGCGTTAAGGACGTTAAGAGATTTTTGGCGGCGAACAACGTCCTCGCTATGACGGCAGCTCCGACCATGTATAATTGTGGGGCGCCCGGCGCGGCCCGGCGAACGGGTTGGGTGGGCAGAGCGCGAGGGGTCCTTCACTCAAAATAAAAAAACAAGTGTAGGCACACCCTAAAACAAAATCAGTAAAAAATCAGAAAAATGAAGGAAAAACGAAGAAAAATCAGAAAAAAATTAAAGAAAAACGAGGAAAAATCAGAAAAAAATTAAGGAAAAACGAGGAAAAATCAGAAAAAATTAAGGAAAAACGAGGAAAAATCAGAAAAAATGGAAAAATCAGGACGAATCAGGGAAAATCACGAAAATCTAAAAATATCAGGGTACGCATGACTTTATACTTAAGGACCCCTCGGGTTGGGCAGAGGCAGAACCGCCCGGCAGAGCACAGACAGACGGAGTATGGGAGTGCGGCGTCGGAGTGGGGAGTGGGGGGGGGGGGCAGAGGGGTCCGAGGGGTGAGGTAGGAGTGGGCGCGGAGAAGTGGAGCGGAGCGAGGCAGACGCGGCGCGGCGTGGCGCGGCGGGGCCCGGGGCCCGACCCCTGCGGAGCGGTGGGTAGGCCACCCGGCGCGCAGGCAAGCGTAGCGGGCGGGCCGGCGGCGGGCCGCAGGCGGTTCATGAGCCTGCCCGCCCTCCCAGCAGACTGATTCAGAGGATCGTGTTCTCCTTGGCCCCTCTCTCTCTCTCTCTCTCTCTCTCTCTCTCTCTCTCTCTCTCTCTCTCTCTCTCTCGCCCTCATGGGGAGCGCCGTATGAAGGTGCGAGAGAGACAGAACGAGGAAAGCGCTCTTCTGAATCAGTATGTGCTGAACTGCTGCCTTTGCCGCCCCCACTCCCGATCGGCTGGCTGAGCGCTATGGGGGAGAAGTATACACCACTCACGTAGGATATCATGGGTAGGTTGAAGGCGCCGGCGAGCTTGGCCTCGTGCACGCACGTCTCCTGCGGCCCGATGAAGGCGCTCACGTTGCGCGTCCACAGCGCGGCCGTCTGCCGGATGCTCGTCGTCTCCTCGCCGTAGGTCTCCGACACCAAGTAGTCCAGGCTGTGGCCGCGGGACCCGAGCAGCCCGTCAGCCGCGTTCAGCTGCACGGGACAGTAGGGGAAAAACCATCTTTTTATTTTGAATAAAAAATAAAGTAAAAATGGGAACACGTGGAGTAACTCTGCGGATTTTGAAGAAAACTCCTCAGACGTGGCGGAATAAGTTCCCTTGAATAAAAAATGCGTGAATTTCCCTCACTTATTAGGAGACATCCTCAACATTTCTAAAACTTAGCGGGCTCCTCAAAGTTTTACCCTTAGTCTCAAAAAATCAGACTTTTTTTTTACAGTGTAAAAATAAAACCGAATTCGCAACATTTTTTTCCTTTATTTTTTAAATCGTAGCCTACCTCGTCCCGGGCGAGGGCGATGGCGCCGGAGATGGCCAGCCCCGGGCGGTGGTAGCGGTGGTCGAAGGGCCGGCGGTCGGAGCCGGTCAGGTAGCCGACGAGGAGGTGCTCGGCCAGGACGGCGCGCAGGAGGACGGCCACGGCGGAGCACAGCAGCACCGGCCAAGGCCATGGCCACGGCCTGGGGCTGGGCCGCGGCCCGGTCATCCCGTCACCCGCCCGCCATGGAGCTGCAGCACACGGAGAACTAAGGGATGAATAATGCACGAAGAATAATTGTAAAAAAAAAAAATGAAAATTTTAATATAAAAACATAATTGACGATGAAGACGAAAATTTGCTGTCTCCACCCAACTAAAATTTTATTAGCTGTTAGAACGAATGATTCGGTACGAAAGCAAACTATTAACTGAAGGAGCTTGCGAGTGCGCTGTCCCACTGAACGATAAAACATATCTGACACGGGGCAAAGCATTTGCTCCCACAGCTACTTGTTTGCTACACGAGCAAATTATTCGCTCTGACAACTAATAAAATTAGTTGAGTCGGATACAGCGAATTTTTTGACTGCGGCAGCGATTGTTTTTATTGCGCGTAGTGTGAGCCCGCGGTGTAAGGGTGCAGCGGGAGGGGGAGGGGAAGGCACGCCTGGCCTGTGCGGCGCGCGCCCGGCCCCGCTCCGCCTCACCTGTCGCGGACACCTGTTGCTCGCCGTGGTCACGGCCCCCCCCCACAGCCCCCCCCCCTCCTTTTCGTCTGTTGTTGCAGCAAGATAGCTCCCGTAGGTCTCACGTCAGCATCACCCTCACGGTTGCTTCTCCAACAGCAGCAGCAGCGTGCAACACTTTTGCGAAACGCGCCGACTGATTCAGAACATCGCTCTGATGCCGCTGTCCTTGTCGCACTCATGAAGCATCCCCATCCCTTCGTGAGTGCGACAAGTACAGAGGCATGGGTGCCATGTTCTGAATCAGTCGGCAGCAGCGCAAAAAAGACCCTCCGTGGTGGGTGATGAGCGCGCCTCGCGGGCTGGAGAAGGCGAGGAGTGGGGAGCACCAGCCGCCGCCCTCGCCCCCCCCCCCTCCTTCCAGACGATTTACATACATAGTCCTCTCCTCCAGGCGGGAGGGCTGCTTGCTTGCTGTACTGTTGCTACAGCTGCGACCGGAGAGGGGGCTGGAGGGGGCTGCAGGGGGGGGGGAGGCGGAAGGGGGGCACCAAGGGGGCACCCCGCCGAGCTGTGATAATGGACGAATCCGATCCAACCGGAGAGGTTCACATAAAATAAACACCCGGAGATAAAGGGTGGGTGGGAGAGAGAGAGAGGGAGAGAGAGAGAGAGAGAGAGAGAGGGAGAGAGAGAGAGGGAGAGAGGGGGGGGGGCAAAGGTCAAACGCCTCCACCGGACGGACTGGAGCGGTTATCGCGGCCTCCAGGGACTGCTCTTTAGCCCTCGACCATAAACACAAGTGCAGTAAGCTGCCTAAAACGGAATTACAACTAACGACCTGCCCGGCGCCTTTGAGGTCTCAAGCCTGACGTTTTTCCGCAGCTCTTCTGCGCCCACGTGACGTCCCTGCGGTCCTGGCTGGACAGGGCAGGGTCTCTCCGGGGCTGTGAGCGGCCAGAGGGGGACCCTGTCCCTGAGACACTGCTGGGCCCCGGAGGGGAGGGCCGTCCCCGCCTAACCCTTTTGGAGAGGCTGAAGCTGAAGCCTGGAGGCCGCACCCTGCGTGCTGCTGGACCGCAGCCGCGTAATCAAATAACAAACACATCTGATCGGGATCCCGGCCCAGACCGGCCCGGCCTAGTCCCACCCGATGCGGCCGCGGCCAACACGAAGAGAAATGGAGAGGATAAGGGAAGGCGAACACTGCTAAATGCTCTGGAGAGAAGCAGGCCAGGAGACGCATACAGTTTTACTGGAAGCTCCATATTCAATGAGATAAAACGAAAATTGACAAATTGACGAGCTCACACGTCGAAGAAATTTCAGGTGAAGAGTGGGAGGGATGTTTTGGAGCGACGATGCTGAACAGAAAAATGACACATGCGGTTTCGATAGATTAAAAAACCTTGTTCTATGTTATAGCAGTTATAGGCACGACGATTCCTCGAATTAATTATCTTAGGGCTTGTGATAGGAATTTTATACCAAAATTTGTCTGAGGAGGAGGAGAGTGAAAAATCGTTAAATTTTAATAAGCTCCAATTTTGGCCTAAAACCGGCTATTACATGCTTCACTAGAATTCACTGAAAACGGGGGAATGGTGCACGTCGATCACCAGACGATAACGCGCGTTATTGTGCGGTTTTTGTGAAGTATCATAGCAAACGTCTGAAATTTATTTTCGATGACACCATTGGATTCCTCGTAAAATTTCCGTTCAAACGAGTATACATGTCATGGGGTTTTGAGCCCGGAAAAAGACACTTACAAGAATGACGTGCCACGAAACTATGGGTTGGAGCCCCATGACATGTATGCTCGTTTAAAAGGAAATTATACGAGGAATCTAATGGTGTCATCGAAAATAAATTTCAGAAGTTCGCTTAAATAATATTTCACGAAAACCACAGAATAACGTGCGTTATCCTCTCGTGATCGACATGCATCATTCCCTCCCATTTACAGTGTTCGTGGAACATTTCCTGTAACGGAACAAGGAGTTTTAATTTATTAAACCGCGTGGTTTCATATTATCTCTGCTTTTCACGTTGGGGATTCACACCCCGACAAATAGATCTTCAGTCATGCGGCCGTAAGTTCTAGCAGCTGGCTGACCAGCAGGACGGACTTAGCTCTTTAAATTCGTCCCACGGAATGGATTTCCGTTTCCGTTCTGGCGCTCCACCATAGCAGCAGCGGCTGAGAGCCAGCCGCGCGCTTCGGCAGGGCGGCCGGCAGCGGCGCAGAATAAAGGAAAAGGAACCCAAAGAAAATCGCGTAGAATTAAGATAAGATTTATTGGTCCGTTGTAGCGATTCCATTCCCTTGAGATGGTCGAGCACCCCCTCCACGTCCCACCCTCATGGCGGCGCCCGGCGCGCCCCGCCCCGGCGGTGTCGACATAGCACAACAACAACAACAAGAAGGGATCTTCATCGGCACCGCGCCTCGCCTCGTGTCGATCCCCTTCTGGGTTAAAAGGCACCAATCTGCGCGCAAAAACCGGGCCGCGTCTCGACGACGCAGAACAGCGCAAACACAAACTAACACACAAACACACACACACACACACACGATACTGAATTGCGCTCCTTATGCCCCCACTCCGCCCGGTCTCTCTCCCTCTCGCACTTCGTTCGAGCGATGCAGAATCATGATGGTCCAGCCAGGGCTGCATTATTCACTGCGCGTGCATCCACCCGCCTCGTAACTCATCCACCATCGGAGCCCCGCCCCGCCCCGGTCGGACCGGAGCTCTGTTCCTTTGCGAAGGTCCCGCATGATCCGGGGCGGGGCGGGGTGGGGCGGCGAGCTGGCTGACAGCCCGTGCTGACATCCACATAATCGGGTAGGGACCCCAACCCAAAAGGCCCTGCGGGCGGGGCCAGCAGCATGGGGCGGGGCGGGGCGGGGTGGTGTCATGAGGGTGGGACGCGGGCGCGGGTGACGCGGGTGCCCCATCGGTCACATTGTACACAACGCGTGGGTATATTTACTTTGAAGACCCTGGTCGGCAAAGCAAACATTGTCAAAAATACTGTACCAAAGTACTGGACTGTGTACGGGCAATAAGGTACGGCATCACCGAACCTCATTCATTGTAACCCCCATAAGACACCGTATGTTAAAAATAACTGTGAACCGTGCTTCAAAAACCGCACTCGATCAGGTATAGGCTGATTATGCAAATTGTTGACCATACTTTACCGTACCAAACACTGTGGTTTTTTTTTCTGACAGTGAAGATTGCGAGTATGACTTTCATACTTTTAAATTTATTTTCCAGTCGCACGCCCCGCTGGTCGGCGCAAGCTGGAGAGTGGCTGGGGAGCAACATATATAAACATCTTGCCACGCAGGGCGAGCACGCCTGGGGAGGAGGAGGGGGGGAGGGGTGAAAGCATTCACCGGGCCGCAACGGTGTTGTGCGCCACGGGCCACCCCGGCCAGGCCCTCGAGCCTCAGCAGCAGGCTGATTCCGAAGATCGCTCTCGCGCCTCCGTCCTTGTCGCACTCATGGGGCTTTGCCACCCCCAACATTGGGCACTGCCATGAGTGCGACGAGGAAGGAGGTACGAGAGCGATCTTCGGAATCAGCAGGCTGCACGAGCGGGAAAGTTTAGTAGGAAGGGGCGGGAGGAGCAGGAGGAGGAAGAGGAGGGGGCGCAGGAGGAACGGTGAAGAGGAGGCCAGAAAGTTGTAGTAGGGCATCGAGACCTGATTGGTCTTGTTTGTTCTGTGCGCGCGCTTCTGTATTAGACTCCTTTAGTCAGGTTACAGGGGAGAAAAGACTCACGTGCAGCAAAGACTGGGCGCGGGGAGGGGCGGGGAAGGCTTAAACCAATAGCGCCCCCCCCCCCCCCAAATTGCCCTGACGGCAGGTGACGAAGAGCAATTGAACATTGGAAAATGAGTATTTTTAGTAGATGATACGACATTCAAAACATTTAGTCGCAAATATTGGTCATGTAATGACTGTGGCTTTTCCCTTCACAAAACACAGAGAGCGAGATGCAGAAACAACAGAAAGCGAGGCAACAGTGTTCGCAAAAAATTATTTCACTCCAATGAAAAGTCCACTGGTGAAACAAATGTGTCGTTCTTTGACCACCTGATGCATAGCTCCTAATGTTTTATACTTATACACCATGTCATGCATCGTTCTAACTAAACGTTAGCTGATGAATAGTTCTTAGACATTTTGCATGAGTATAGCTCACTATACATTTGGGTTACCATCGTATTCCTATGCTTTCATATACGAAGCCTCATCAGAGTGCATACTTCTATACATCACAAAATGTTTAAATTCTATACATTTATAAAGTGCACAGATGTTAGGCATGTTGTCATCTATAGTCCCTACTATACACCATACGTAGAAGTACAAATTAAACACCATGAATGATGAATAAAAACTAAACATTTGTTTTACCAGAGTCGTACTAAATCCGGCCCACTTAAGCTGCCAGCAGCTTCCACGCTTGCCGCAAAAGGTACGTACATGTTAAGATTCATGCCCCTCTTTTACTGCGAGGAAAGCACAGGATCGGCGCAGACTCAAGTGGAGCATTCGGCCGCAGCGACCTGCGCGGCCTCAGCGGCGCGCTACGCCCCGCCCCGCCCCGCTCAGATTACACTGCGTAATGTCTCGAGCTGGTGGTACGGGACGGGGACGGGTGGCGTGGGGTGGAGCGGGGTGGGGTGGGGCGGGGCGGGGTAGGCCGGGGTAGGGCGAAGCGGGCGGGGGCGGGGCCGCGCATCACATCCATCGTGCGGTAACAGCCGAGCAAGGCACGCCCGGGCGCACGCAGCGCACGCCAAACAACAACAACAACAACACTGCTCTTTTACCCCGCGGCCGCCCCGTCTCCTCTGCCTTTTGCCCTTCCCGAGGCTCGCGCTAGAGAGACTAGAGAGACTCCGTTACCACTCCTAGTCCTCCTAGTCTCTCTAGACTGGGCCTGCCGTGCGTGCCCCGGCCCAGGCGTGAGGTGAATCACTTACAGCTGGAGTATAAACATGAGTACGCGTGAGCAGTGAGCAGTACAGGAGAACGTCTGAGATTTTAAGGCTGCATGTTAATATTTTTTCCCCGTCAAATTGTGAAAATATAACGGTTTTTCACAAAACTTTTAACAAGTATGGCTAAAATTTACACATGCTGTCTGGCAAATTGTCACCAAGTAAAACATCAGCACAGCCTCAACGTGTATACATGTGAGCAATATCATACCTCTGTACTGAAGTTCTTCTTATTAGTCACCTGCTGCATTTTTCTACACAGCAGGATTACTGACTATAATTTGTTAGTACTCATGTCTAGTTTTGTAAGTAGAAGATGATCAGTAAAAAAAAGAAAAATGCGTAGCAACTAATGAAAGAAGTTGTCAGCAGCTATTAAAAACGTTTATTACCAGCAGGAATACTGACAAAATCCCCCCCCCCCCGGAAAAAAAAACAGGCTGACAGTTGAGTATAGGAGAAATTCCCCCTCAGGCCCAAGCACCCATGCACAATATGCCGACTCTATCATCCTCAAAACAGATGAAATTAATGAGTATAACGCAAACATTAATTTAGCCACATTGTTCTAGTTTGAATTCTTTACGTGGGAGTGAATAAAATTCTTGCACCTGTGCAAAAATGAGAGGGGTCTGGTGGAGTGTGCATATTTTTATTTATTTATTTTTTTTTTTTTTGGAAGAGCGAGAGGTGCAGGAAGGGGAGGCGGAGGCCAAACCGAGCAAGACGCGGCGCGAAGCGGCGGCGGGGCCGGCTGAGTAAAACCGCTGGAGCAGAAAATGAATGTGTCGCGGCTCACACTCTAGTCTCTCTCTCTCTCTCTCTCTCTCTCTCTCTCTCTCTCTCTCTCTCTCTCTCTCTCTCTCTCTCTCTCTCTAAACAGCAACCACCCTCTCGCTCCCTCACTTTCTTCTACTAACTCTCGCTTTCACTCTCTCACACACGCAGTGCACTTGAAGGGGGCGCGCCGTACCCCCGCGCCGCTGCTCTCCGGCTACTTAGCCGAGCCACCGAAAGTTTACCCGGTACAGTAAAGCCGGCACAACCCACCTTCCCCCCGAAAAAAGTAGCTTAAAAAAGATAAAATGATAAATGACCAACACGTCCACTTCACGCCCGTGGACGGTGTGGGTGCGGGCCAGCGCGGACCGCCAACGCGGCTCAGCAGCTACAGGGAGAAAAAAAAGAAAGAAAAATAAGAGAAGAGTTACATAAATGCATTGGCTTGTATGACCTTATAACTTTCAGATGTAACCGATCACTTGTCAAATGCTGTCTCTAACAGCTTGTACGTTTTTTTTTTCTTATATGGGCAGCTGTAAGAGCTATTAATTAAGCTGTTAAAAATGCTGTTAAATATTATTAGGTAAGACCCTACGAGTGAATTCATTAGCTTTATATTTTTGCGTGTAGAATGCAGCCCGTTTCTGGACCATTCCCCCACGCCCCCACCTCTTTTCCAATAACATGAACGTCCACACACCGCCCCCACCCCGACCGAGTCAACTTGACACGGTATTCAAATTTCTTCTCGACTCCAACATCAGCATCCTCATCCCGTATGGCATTAGAAAAAAAATACAAGACTCGCAACAAAAAAAAATTAAAAAGAAACGCCTAAAGAAAGTAAAGAAAAAGCCTCGGGCGTACTCGCACGTGGTTGGCACACGTGCTGGCAGCAGGGCGGGGGGCGTCCTGAGAATAACGCAGCAGGAAGGCGGCGTCGCGACGGCAGCAGTAGACTTATTCCGAGGAGCGCTCTCATCGCCCTGTCTCTCTCGCACTCATTGGCTTCGCCGCTCAGGTGCGAGAGAGATGGAGCGAGGAGGAGCGCTCTTTCGGAATCAGACGGCAGCAGGACGACAGGACAGGACGGGGCGCCACTTTGTCAGCGGCGGTCAAGAAGGGGTGGCGTCGTGAAGCGTCGCGGAAGAGGAGGACGTGGAAATGACACAGTTCACAGTTGGCCTCCTCCTCCCTCCGCTCTGCTCCTCTTCTCTCTCAGTCTCCCTGTCGCGTCCTGCGGGTCCTGCGGGGGCAGCGCCCTCTTGCCCTGCGCTAGCCGACAGACCGGGACACCACCGAGTGAGTGAGGGGAGAGGGGGGAGGGGGGAGACGGGGGCAGCGACCTTGAATTTAAATGTACCGGAAGACACGCGCGCGCGAGTGGGAGAGAGCTGAGCCGGGTTGGGGCACCGCCAAGGGGGAGCGAGAGAGATGGGGAGAGAAAGAGAAAGGGGCTCACATGTGAGTCGTGGGGGATACGCGACGCCCCGACGTGACACCCCGGAGGTACACCGCCAGGGAGAGAAAAGAAAGGAGGAAAGGGCCTTGAGGAGGAGGCCTCTCTGAATGGAAAAAAGGGGGGCTGCAGGCGCGGGCGCAATCATATGAAGACGAGGAATGTATCAGTTGACCTTGCTTGGGGACTGAACCCGGTCCAATTTGGCGAAAGCCCTAGGCTTGAGGGGTGGCACGGCACGGCGGAGGGGTGGAAAAGGGGCGGGTGGTGGTGGCGTCTAGCAGAGGCATAGGAAGGTTCTGCCGGGGTGAGGAAGGGAGCGGGGCAGGAGAGAGAGAGAGACAGTCAGAGACAGGAGGCTGAAGGCTCAAGAATTAAGCTAATGATGGGCTACGGTCCCGGCCCTCACGCGCAATGATTTTCAAAAGTTGGTCGACACAGGCGGCACGAGGGGGCGCGGGGAGGGTGCTCCAGGCTGGAGGGGGTGATGGGGGAGAAGAGAGGCGCGCCCCGGGCGGGGAAGCGCGGCGCGGGCTTCTAGAGGCAGCCTCGCGGTGTCAGAAAGGAACGCGATTATTGAGCGCGGGAAGTTAAGCGCCCTTACATAGTTACACAGTGTCTTCTCTCTGGGTGAGGGTGGTGGGTGGGGTGGGGTGCGCAGGGTCGGGTCGAGGAGAAGGTCCAGGGCAGGGCAGGGCAGGGCAGGGCAGGGCAGGGCAGGGCAGGGCAGGGCAGGGCAGGGCAGGGCAGGGGGCATGGAGCTGTCCGCCTCGCCTCGATACGCGCCGAATTCATTAGGATTGACAACGGTGACGGATAGAGAGAGTGAGGCTGCGCAAAGCAAATCACGCTCGCCCGCCCCGCCCCGTCCGTCCCCCTCCCTGCTCGATAGCGAAGGTCACTCCATGTCCATCGGGCCGGGCAGCACGGAGCTGTGTAAATACAGAGGCCCCTGCCCTGCGTCGTCGTGCACGACAGGCCAGGCCAGGGCGGGGCAGTCTTCTGCTCATTAGTCAGGAGGCGGCCAGACAAGGCCGCTGCTCCCGCGCCGCCCTGCTTGCTGCTCCATAGAAATGCCATGTCGGTCCGGCTCCAGCAGGCTGATTCCGAAGATCGCTCCTTGCGCCTCTGTCCTTGTCGCACTCATGGGGCACTGCCACCCCCAACATAGGGCACCGCCATGGGCATGGGTGCGACAAGGACGGAGGTACGAGAGCGATCTTCGGAATCAGCCGGCTGCCCAGCCCGGCACGACCGCCTCTTTCCCCCGCAGCCTCACTTTCCATTCGGCTCCTTCCGGCTCCGGCTCATCAGTCGGCTGCTGGTCCCCGGGCCGGGCCGGGCGGGGCGGGGTACGAGGCGAAAAGGCATTTCCACAAGTTCCGCCGCGCCCCCTCATACCCCGCCTCCGCCCCAGTCAGTCGCCAAGTTCCAATTTATAGAAACGATGGCATTGCCAGGCAACTAACGTCCAGCGCGCCGGGCCGAGCCGAGCTCTGTAATGGTTGCCGGCGACAAGGGCGAAGCCGCGCGCGATATCGGAGAGGAGGGTTGGGGAGAGAGGGAGGGGGAGAGGGGAAGAGTGGGGAGCAAGAGCGGACACAGGGTGAAAGTGAAAGGGACGCGTGGCGACACGACGCCTTCCCCGCCCCTCACCACGCCAGACCACCACGCGGTATATTCCAAAAGGTTAATAGAATATTGCCCTCCCCACCCCACCCCACCCCACCCCACCCCACCCCACCCAGCTCGCCTCCTACTCATCCTCGCGGCGGAGTCTCTCCGCCGGCCGGCTCATCGGCTCGGCCTGCACGGCGATTCCGCACGGCGTCTTCGTCTCTCTGCCCTTGTCGCACTCACGAGGCGCGGACATAGCGGGAGCAAGGGAGAGGACAGACACACTACTGAACGCTGCTCGGACACAGCCTGCTGGGGGCAGATGGCACTGCGACGGGGCCCAATAGAATTGCGGGAGGAATGGGTGCCCCCCGCCCCTCACCCCCACCCCCTCCTAAGCGCAGATGGCTGACCTTGCTAGCGGACCAGACAAGATGAAGCGGACAGGGGATTATCAGGTCCGCGGCGAGACGAGGCTCGAGGCTCCACCGGGCTCGCCTCGGGCCTCGGCCTCCACCGTCCTTAACTTCCGTAACTTTCTGTCGGGGCTGCGGCCGCCCGCTCCCCGCAGCAGCACGGTAAAGGACAAGGGACTACTACTTCCATCTCTGACGCTCCTGTGATGAAAACCGGGCTGGGTGGGGGTGCGAGACGGTGTGGTTAGTGGACGTGACTGGGACCGGATGGAGAGAGGTGAGGGGTGAGGGTGGAGCGGGCGGGCGGGCGCCTCCTGGGCCGGTCAGGCCGCACCGGACCGGGCCCGGCCTGCCCTACCCCTAGGCGGCCACAAGAAGGCTCTGACAGAGCCTCTCAGAGGACTTGCCACTTGCCACGCGGATTCCACCCCCTGACCGGCACGCAGCTTTCGGTATTGGCAGCTAAGTGTCGTGTCAGGAGGCGTGGCGCAGCGTGGCGGGGCCGGGCGGGCCCCCGGGACCACCACAGCCATGACGCCCCGAGACGGCGCGCGGAGGCCTAGACCTTGAAGGCGGAGAGACGCCCGGGCCCGGCCCGGCCCGGCCCGGCTCGGCCCGGCAGGCGTCGTCCCGGGAGCAAAGCGCCTGTCACGAGGCTAATCTGGATTGGAATCTGCCAGAAAATGCCAAGAATCCCAGCAAGCGGGACGGCCAGGCCGGGCCGGGCCAGATGCAGTGTGGGTTAAAACCCTAAAACACGCGAACCTGAACCTGACCTAGGCTTTGGACCACCGCAGCAGGCAGGGGTGGGCGGGGTCTTGCGGCCATAAAGATCCTTGTGTCTCGTTCAGTAGGATAGAGGGACGAGAGCTTAGATGCTTAGATTCAACACCAGGGGAACAGCTCTGAATTTTGGTGTACAGAACTTTTGTTGAAATTTTCTACATTTTTGCTTACATTTTTCCTGATTTCCCAAAATTTTGTGACCTTTTCAAAAAAAATATGAATTTATTTTAAATTTTCAAAAAAAAATGTTCTTTTTTCTGAGTATTTCCGAATTTTTCTGCATTTTTCTGAATTTTTCTGAATCACTTTATGTACCAAAATTTTAGAGTTGTTTCCCCCTTGTATAACACGGCGGATCATCCCCGCGACCTTGAAACACGAAACAGTCCCGGCCCGGGGCCCGGCCCGCGAGAGCCTGGGGGTTGTAACTCTGCAGACTCCTATCCCTCCAGCACCTCCAGCGGGTCGGGGCCAGACCCACAGGCGTCGCGGCGGCGGGGCGTCGCGTCGGTCTGGAACCTGCGCCCTGCAGACTGGTTCAGAAGAGCGCTCTCCTCGCTCTACCTCTCTCACACTCATGCGGCGCACCCCATGAGTGCGAGAGAGACAGGGCGCGAGAAGAGCGCTTTTCGAGACAAGTCGGCTGCGCCCGTGCCGCGCCCGGCCCGCTACAGCACGCAACACACAGCCTCACGCGCAACGGAAGAGAAGGAAAAGGGGGAAGGGGGAGGGAGGAAGGATGTGTTTTTGCCATCGCTTCCCATTACGTGCCATTCCGGCCACTGAAGATGCTAGTCACACTCAACATAATGGGAGTTGTTTGTCGAGTTGGGTGTCCGGATTTAATAAATGTGGTTCGGCCGCTGGCGCGAACGCACGGGGGCCTTGGGGCAGCGCGGCCGTCCACCCCGTGCCGCCCCCGGCCGCCCCACCACAGGGGCGCTATGGTTCGCATGACAAGGTCGGCCACCGCTGGCGCCTCTTCTATTATTATTTTTTCCAGGCCTCTTCTATTCTTTTTCTCTCTCCTTTTTTACTCTTTTGGCGTCGCGGTTGTCCGAGTCGGGAGACGGATATTGGAGCTGATCCTAGAGGACGCAGTGCCGCACAGTGTCGACATGCCCTGATGCCCGGACCAGGACCGGGGCGTCGCGTCCAAGTAAGAGAGCTTTTTGATTTCTCACCCGAAGCGCAAAGAAATACGACGTGCGTCTTACACTATAAATCTCCGACAAAGATTTTTTTTTCGTATAATACAAAGAATTTTATGCAGCCTTAATATATACAGAAAATTTCCTTGTATGACAAAATTTTTTCTTTGAATTACCAATATTTTTTTTGTACTATAAAATGAAAATTTGGCTATGCATTACGATTATTGCACAAAATTTTTTGTAACATACAAAAGTTTTCATTGAAAAAATTTAGGAGTACACATACATTTTTGTTGCCAACTGTGTTTTTTTTTTTAGGTATAAAATTTGAACAAAAAATTTTCAACAAAAATATGCAAAAGATAGCACGATGGCGCATCATTTCTTTTTTTTTTCTCCTGCAGACTTCGAGATAAAATAAACGCGTCCCCATACCATATCGTCTACTGCTCGAGTTCTGGTAGAACCAAATGGACTGAGCGCCCGGTGCGGTGCGCGGGGCAAACATCTCGCAGCGCCATGTCACTGCTGGCGGTGCGGGGCGGGCTGGGATACGGTGGGGTCGGGTGGGGTAGGAAGTGGGGGCGGGATCAGGGGGGAGGGGCCGGGATCAGGGTCGCGTAGGGGATCCATCGTATATAGCAGAGCAGGGATGGCGCGCGCGGCGGGTAGAGAGAGGGAAGGGCTTTGCGCGGACAAACACACGGACAGCATTTACATACCGCCCAGGCCATAGCCCAGCTTGCAAGGCCCGCCCCGCCCGGCCCTGCTCGGCCCCACCCCACCCCGCCCCAACCCGATCCCTGCCTACCCCGGCGTGAACTGGATTAAATCAGCTCTGCGCCACCACACGGCCAAAGCCAGACATTTTCGTGAATAAAACGCCACGCCGTATCCCCTTCCCCCTAACCCCCTTCCCCACGACTTGCTGACGGATCATAGGCGCGACGATGGTGACTAATATTTTTGGTCATGCTCCTTTCTTTTATTTCATCGACGGCCGACACGAACAGCAACAGCAGCAGACTTTTCCGAACGATCCTCAGACACGTGACGTGCCTCCTGAGGCCTCCAAAGAGCCCCGCCCCGCCCCACCTTGCCCCCCCACCCCACCCCTGCCCCGCCCCAACTGCCCACGATATTCATAAGGTTTACGCACCCCATTATTGTCCCCGATAGAGATCTCCCGCGGCCCCCGCCGCTGCCGCCGGCGACGCGATATACCTGCCATTGTGGCGCTGTCTTAGGCGGCAGCCGAATAAATAAAATAAAAAATAAAAAAAAATTGACATCGTTCACACTCACTGAAAATCTACGAGTCATAATTCTCGCCCCCATACGAGTGAGAATTTGAGGGCAATTTTATTACTCTCTGGAGAGTAAGAATTTTTTTCCTCGCCCTTTTTGAGAAAGAATTTTGAGACCTCGCCCAAATAAAGTGAGAATTCGTGCTCAAATTAAGTGAGGTTAAAAAATCCTTACTTAAATAGAGCGAGGCTCAGAACAATCTCGCTCAAAAAGAGTGAGGTTAAAAATTCTCACTCTAATTTAGTATGGAAAAGTGTCCTCTCCCATTTTGGGTGAGAAATTGGATTCCAGGGTTTGCAGTGCTTTCAGTTTATCTTAAGATCAAAAAAAGAATACAAAGCTTCAACAGACTAACAAGAAATAGTAAAAGCCGTTGAAACGAATACGTCCAGCTCCCCACGCAAACCCTTTTCACTCCCCCTATGCATGGTCACACGACTCGGTGACCGCGCCACTGACCGGATAACCGCTTCTCTCCTCCAAATTAGCCATCTCGAGCGCGACCAACCGCAACCAACGCCGTTTTACGGCGTTAAGGGGGCGGCCAGCGCCCATACAGCACCGCGAGGAAGGAAGCGGAATGACCCTTCCTACAGCCGCGACTTTACGATTAAGACCAGTCTATAGCACAGGGGGGTGAGGAGGGGGACCGTGGAGGGGGGGGGGGGGGGGGGGGGGGTAGGTTGGGGCAGGTCAGTCCCCGCAACGCGCGGCTTCCCGATTGAAAACGGAGCGTGGGAACGAAGGTCTGGAGGAGGGAGGGAAAAGGGGAAGGGTGGCTACGGTGTATCCGGCGGAGCCATCTGCTGATGGGGCCCGACCGGGCCGACTCCAGTGTCCATAAACAGGCCAGCCCAGCAGCCCTTCAGCGACAGAAGGAGCCCCGCCCCGCCGGAGCTGCCGGCCCGACCGCCGCCCGCGCGCCCCGCGCGAGCAGAGCACCCTACCCCCTACCCGCGGGGGCAAGTCGGCAAGTCACTTCGGAAAATCATTGTACGGCCCCAAAAATTCATTTCAAAATAAAAATAAAATCAAGAAGAGTAGAAAAACAGAAAAATCAAAAAAATTGCAAAAAAATTGACAGAAAACCAAAATAAAATTGAAAAAAAAAAATTTCTAAGTGGTGGCAAAAGATAAAAAAATTTCAAAAATGACAGAAACTTTCCTTGAAAAATAACAACAAAAAATAAAAATAAAAAAATCATTTTTTAAAAAAATTATTGTACACAAAATTTGGTATGAGTGATCCCCTCCTCGACCTTCCGTACAGTGTTTTAACACGAGGTCCTCCCCACTCCTCCCTGCGCCACACCACACCCTCTGCTGCACAGCGGCTGGGCTCGGCTCGGGCCGGCCGTACTGTACCCAACCTTATTGCGGCTGATCACGGGCACGGACCCCAACCCTACCCCTCCGGCAGGCCGGCCGGGCCGGGCCGGCAGGGTACAGCGCCTCTGCCGCCCGCACCCCGCCCCGCAGCAGAGCAGGCTTATCGCGCTCATTACATCACAGAGGAGGAAAGAATGCAGATTAGGGAGAGAGCAGCAGCAGCAGCCTCTGGCCGGGGAGAGACACCAGCGGAGGGGCAAGGGAAGCAGACCCTCCAACCCGCATGCATAGGGGAAAAAATAGAAACAAAAATTGTCTATGACTTTAAAAGGGATAGGGGAAAACTTAGAGAAACTTCCTCGATTTGAGGGGGAAAAAAGAGGGGGGGTGGAACTTTTTAGAAGACTTTTCTAAATTCTGAGGAGTTTTTCTCAAACTCGCCTTTTCCCTTAAACGATCAGACATCGTTTTTGCCGTGTGTTTTAACCCACCCCACCGTTGTCAAACATATTTCTGAAGCAGGTTTTCGCATTACTCCGTACCCTCCCTCCGAGCCGAGTGTGGGATGGGAGAGGGGTACAAGGTAGGTGTGGCTGGGGAGAAGGGAGTTGAAACGGGCACACTACGCCCCCTCCCCCACACAGGCCCACAAACGGAAGCGGAAATTGATGGCGTGATGGCTGCTTGAGTGCGGCCGCTGCTCAGGTCAAGCGGCGGAAGGCGCCTCGTGCTGCACGCCCCGCACGGCACTCGTGTTTCTGACCGGGAAGTTTAAAAGGCGGTGATCACAGGCAGCTTAGTCTCTTCCCAGGAAGGCCTTAGCAATATTCGGACAGGGAGAGTGTTGTTGAGATGTAAATTAGATAGGGGCGAATCACAGGTGGCTGGAGTGTACACACGAGTACGCGAGTACAGGAGTATATCTATCAGATTTCAAGGGATAAATTTAAATCTCTATCGCCAGCACGTCTAAATTCTGAATAAAGGCATTCTCAAACAAATATTTTAACAAGTATGGCTAAAATTTATATTTACTTTATGTTTAAGACCATAAGGAGTCTCAGGCTGGGGGGGGGCACTCGTACAAAATGTGAACAATGATATTTTTGCTTCTAATTTTTTTTTTTAAAGAGACAAATTTTGTTTTGATTTTTTTTACAAAAAATTAATTTTTATGTCAGTTTTTTGATTATTTGTCCTCGATTTTTCGGATTTTTCTGTATCATTCTTTTTGATTTTAATTTTATTTCTTTGATTTTTGTTTTGTTTTCATCTATGATATTTTTGGAGCTGTACAATGATTTTAGGAAGAAAGGCCCTCCTCCCCCCCCCCCCCCCAGTTTGATGGTACCCCTGTACTTGGGTTATTCCATTTGTCTCGCAGTGCCCATAGCACTGTCCTCTTCTCCGGACCAGATTTATCGCATTCAAACGTGTGTGGCTACTTAACCCGTCCCCGCAACCATCGCATACCCGGCGTGTGGCGCCCCCCGCGCCGCCCCCCTCGCCTCCCCTCTCCTCTCGGTCAGAGTATCAAGCAGAGACCACTCAACTTTGGCAAACAGCGCGCGTCGACGGCCTCGCAGCCCTCGGCCGCCTCTGCAAGTCTTACTACCCGGCGCCTCACCCCGCCCCGCCCCGCCCCGCCCCGCCTCACCCCGCCCCGCTCTGCCCCGCCCCGCCCCGCCCTGCCCCGCCCCGGCCGGCGCCGCGCCACGCCACGCCACGCGTAAGCAGTCGTGGCATCAGTCACGCACGTTCTCGCATTTCATCGCAAGCGTCATATTCCCGAGGGAGAGAGAGAAAGAGACTCGAAGTGAGCGAGTGAGTGATATGACGGAGGCGTGGGAGGAGGAGGTGCGGGGACAAAAAAGAGAGAGAGAGAGAGAGAGAAAGAGATTTATTTCGCGGGCTCCCGCGTGCGTTCGTGCGTGTGTGTGACACACACACACGGGGAGAGAGAGAGAGAGAGAGAGAGAGAGAGAGAGAGAGAGAGAGAGAGAGAGAGAGAGAGAGCGAGGGGGCCCAGGAGGGGGAAATGAGAAACCAAAGCAGACGCTATGTCAGCCTCTTCCGCGCCATCGCTCACCACGGCGGCGGGGCGGCGTGCGTGTGGACCGCGCCGCGCGCTACGCTACGCCACGGCATCCATCATGCAGCCCGCTGTCCGCGCCGCCCCGACACCCCACACCGCCCCGCCGCTCCCCCGGCACGCGCGGCACAACACACAGGTCACAGAGGACTCAATTTCGGCGCGCGTGGCGCGGAGGCGCAACCGCCCCCAGGCCAACAAGGTAATCTTCTTGGAGCCCAAACCACACCACAAGCTTCACAGGGGGAAAAAAAAATGATTACTGTCATGTTGACGATATTTCAAAGGCAAACGGGGAAATAGGATTCTTATTAAGTCCGTTCTTAAAATTAAACAAAAAATCATGAAAAAAAATAATATAATATTGACAGAAACCAAGCAACCGCCGCCGCGCCGCAGCCGTGCTGTCGGCTCGGAGTTAGCCATCAGCGCAAGTCATCAGTAGCGCCGTGGGCTGGGCAGGGCGAGGAGGGTCCCCTGTCCCCTCTATATGGGGCAGGGACCTAGCACCCCCCCCCCCCCATTCTCCTCGTATTCCGCTCCCCTCTTTCGTTTCGCCGAGACCATTACACCCCTCTCTTTTCCGTCTGTCTCCTCGGATTGCTGTCCCAGTCACAGCAGCGTGAATCCAATTGCCATCGAACACACACACACACAAACACACACCCACACACACAAAATACACTTTGGCAATCATTGTCGTGAATGGTGAAACGCTTTGTTAAAACAAACACGGCACAACGGATTAAATAAGCCGCGAAATAAGCCGCAACGCCGCGGGCCTGGCGGCCTGGCGGGCGGCGCGCTGCTGTTGGTGGCGCCGGGCCGGCGCTCCGGCGCGCGCTCCTCCATGAGTTATCCACATCCAGTATAAGGCCGGGGGGAATGACACAGTCACGTTTCAGGCGTTAGGCGCTCGGAGGCTCTGGGGCTGCCCCGCCCCACCCCGCCACACCCTGCCGGATTCACTGGGGAGGCTCTATAATAAACATATCGCTGGCAATGAGACACCCCACCCAACCCCGTCCCGGGCACGCACGCTCCCTGCAAGCGCGCGTCACCGCGGAAAACCAAGAACGTTTCAAAAACCTGCTTGCGGCAACAAGGCGCAAGGACAGCTCGAGAGGGGAAACAACTCTGAATTTTGATGTGCACACTCTATAAATTTTCAAAAAAAATTTCTAAATTGCTGTTGATTTTTTTATTTTCCTCGAATTGTCCCAAAATTTTTAAGAATTTGACTGAGATTTTATAATTTTTTCAATGAATTTTTCGAAAGTTTTCAGAATTTTCTTGGATTTATTAAAAATTAGGACGTGTGCGAAAGCTTGAGAGTTGTTTCCGTCTCGGAACAGCTAGAGGGAGACGGACGCAGAGAAGAGAATCGAGAAGGAGAAAGGGAGATGAAAGAGGAGGAAGAAGGTTATGGGAAACGGCCGCGTGTGCCGGGGTAGAGGCGGTAAGAGGGGCAAAGCGCGGGCCCCAAAGAAGCACGGGGAGGAGCCAAAGTTTATACGAACTCATTAGCCCGCCACATGACGCTGAATAAGTTGCCTCGCGGGTCACAGTGGGAAGGTTGGCCTAAAGATATCTCCCCCAATCCCCCAAGGGAAAATACACTCGCGGAATACACTGTACGAGCTATTGAATATTAAACTTCAATACCCTGGAATACGTACTGCTGTTGATTGAAAGTGAATTCACCCCCCCCCCCCAACCCCGGCCCTGGGGAGTAAGAATACACTGGCGCTGCCTGTGCGACAGGCGCTCGCAGGCCGCCCAGCGGATAGGCAATGCAACGCACGAGTGCACTGCGGCGCTGCCTGTGCTGCGGGCGCTCGCAGGCCGCCCAGCGGATAGGCAATGCAACGCACGAGTGCCCTGCGGCGCTGCCTGTGCTGCGGGCGCTCGCAGGCCGCCCAGCGGATAGGCAATGCAACGCACGAGTGCACTGCAGCGCTGCCTGTGCTGCGGGCGCTCGCAGGCCGCCCAGCGGATAGGCAATGCAACGCACGAGTGCCCTGCGGCGCTGCCTGTGCTGCGGGCGCTCGCAGGCCGCCCAGCGGATAGGCAATGCAACGCACGAGTGCACTGCAGCGCTGCCTGTGCTGCGGGCGCTCGCAGGCCGCCCAGCGGATAGGCAATGCAACGCACGAGTGCCCTGCGGCGCTGCCTGTGCTGCGGGCGCTCGCAGGCCGCCCAGCGGATAGGCAATGCAACGCACGAGTGCCCTGCGGCGCTGCCTGTGCTGCGGGCGCTCGCAGGCCGCCCAGCGGATAGGCAATGCAACGCACGAGTGCACTGCAGCGCTGCCTGTGCTGCGGGCGCTCGCAGGCCGCCCAGCGGATAGGCAATGCAACGCACGAGTGCCCTGCGGCGCTGCATGTGCGACAGGCGCTCGCAGGCCGCCCAGCGGATAGGCAATGCAACGCACGAGTGCACTGCGGCGCTGCCTGTGCTGCGGGCGCTCACTCTTCCACTCCTGGCTGAGGCTCAGCTAAGAATGAGTGGAATGAGGGTGAAACAACTCTGAGCTAGATTTCCTACAGCTCTAAATTCAGGTATCTGGAAAATTCGGGAAAAAATGCAGAAAAATACAACAAAATTAAGGTGAATTCACAACAAATTCTCAAAAAAATCACAACACTTGAACACTCAAATTCAGAGTTGTTTTTCCTTGTTTGGGTAAACGCCATCCGCGGCGAGCAGAGCCATTATCACTCTCTCGTCTCGTCATCCGGCAGTCGGCAGCAGCGCGGCGCGACGACGTATAGACTCGGGCGTGCGCGGGTTCTCTGCGGTGCGCGGGGGTCGCGTCGTCCCATCCCGTCGACGGTTTCGTGTTTTCGCCCCTCTTCCCGCAACAAAGCGCCCACCCAGCCCGACCCCCGACCCGGACCCCATTCGCGGCTGCCGAGCGGACGCCACCCGCACTCTACTCCTGCTGCAGCTCCTGCTCCTCCTGCTGCAGCTGCCCTCCCCGCCTTCCCCGCGGAGCGTCACACCACGCATCCCTGTGGGGCCTTTTCTTTCTTCTCCATAGCCAATCCCGGAACCCCAAACGGGATCCCCTCGCCACGCCACGCCGCCCCGCCCCGCCCCGCCCCAGCCCGCGGCTGCCAGACTCCCCACCAAGGCGCCCCGCCCGCCCCGCCCCGCCCGCCCAGCCCCGCCCCGCCCCGCCCCGCCACACCGCGCCGTTCAGAGTGCAGCGGTCCCGTCGCCCCCCCGCGCGCTATATAGGGGAAGGGCACAAGTGCACCGTAAGGGGGACAAAGGAGCGTGGAGGGCGACTGCGGGAGGGGGCGGCGCGGCGCCGGGGCGGGCGGCGCTCGTTTGGAGCTGCAAGACATTCAAAATCTTCCTCCATCTCAGCCCGCTCCGCTCCGTCCCGTCGCGCCCTGCCCTGCCCTGCCCTGCCCAAGGGGTAGATAGAAGGGGGCAATCTCCGAGAGGAAATGTAGGCGATTGAGGGCGGGTGAGGGAGCAGGGTGCCGGGACGAGGGGGTCCCACAAGCCATTTGTGTCACAAAGGTTTCATAATGGAACAGAAGACCCATCGCATGCTCTACATGGCTTGTGTGTGTGTGTGTGTGTGTGTGTGTGTGTGTGTGTGCGTGTGTGTGCGTGCGTGTGTGTGTGTGTGTGTGTGTGTGTGTGTTTGCGTTTGCTAGTGTGAGTGTGTGTGTTTGCTAGTGTGAGCCGGTTTGCAAGAGAATGTGTGAGTGCGCGCGCGTTCCCATAGCAAGATTCGAAAAGTTGGATAGTGAAAAAAAAAGGAAAGAAATAATAAATAAGAGATTGGCTGCCGAGCTGTCTGATAAGGGCATGGTTCATGGCATCCCCGCCAGGCATGAGCTGGGCCCTGGGCCGTGCACTCTGGGCCGCGCGCCGGGCGCCGGGCACTCCATGACTGGTTGCTCGCGAAGTGGGCCACTCTCCTCGGTTTCGCTTCCTGTACTCCACTCCTCGGGTCGGTTCGAACCTCCCCGCCGCCGCCACCCCGACCCCTTGCCTTCCGAAAACCTCGTCGCTCGTCGGTAGGGGGTCCGGCGGCATGGTGGTGGGGAGATAGGGGTACGGGGGTGGGGGTGGGGACTCCTGCAGCGACAAAAGCAAAAGGCGGTCATGTGAGCGTTCGGTTGGGACCGGGACCCCGTCAGGATGGGTGATGGCTAGGAGGAGGAGGAGGTGATTGTAAGGGGGGTAGGGGGGGGGGCGCCCAGCCAATCGGTTGTGGAGCAGAAAGGGGCACTGACCCGCGGCTACACTATATGCATCACATCGCTCACCCCTGTAGGTGGTTATTTTGTTTCTTTCTTTCTCTCTTTCTCTCTCTCACTCACTCACTCTGTCGCAGTCACGGGGCACATGAACGTTGACGAGAGAGTAGACCGTTCCGCCTAACGACGCCCGGCCTCGCCCCGCCTCGCCCGACCCAAGCTACACACTCACGCAGTACGTCAGGCCTGGCGGGCGAGCCCGGCAGGCGCGCTGCTGTAACTCGCAGCTCACAACAGGTGTAAACAGCCGGGTAAGTGAATCCCACTCGAGAGCCACCCCACCCCACCCCACCCAGGCACCGCCGTGCCAGCGTTCATCACTCCTCCTCCCCCTCCTTCCTCCTCCTCGCCTGGCAGCGCCACGCCGCGCCACGCCACGCCTCGCGCACCAAGTGAAAAACCACGCGAAAAAGGAGCGCGGCGCGCAGACATTTCCATTTTTATGCGGGGAACGTCTGGTAGTGCCGCTGCAGGGCTGGGCTGGGCAGGGGCAGGACCGGCAGGACGTTACCCCTTGCAGAGTGCGCGCCGCTCCGACCGTCCAAGAGGACGCGGGGGCGGCGCGGGGGCGGCGCGGGGGCGGCGCGGGGGAGGCACGGGGGCGGCACGGGGGCGGCGCGGGGGCGGCGCGGGGGCGGCGTGGGGGCGGCGCGGGGGCGGCGCGGGGGAGGCACGGGGGCGGCACGGGGGCGGCGCGGGGGCGGCGCGGGGGCGGCGTGGGGGCGGCGCGGGGGCGGCGCGGGGGCGGCGCGGGGGCGGCGCGGGGGGCGGCGCGGGGGGCGGCGCGGGGGGCGGCGCGGGGGCGGCGCGGGGGGCGGCGCGGGGGCGGCGCGGGGGCGGCGCGGGGGCGGCGCGGGGGTGGCGAGGCGACGAGAGGCGGCCAGATTGCGTCGACACGCTACTGCAGCAGCAGAGGGGCCGGGGCTGGCCCGGGCTGGCCCCTGCTGCTGGAGGCGGCGGCAGCAGGCTAAGCGAACGGAAGACGCATTTGGGTCATGACGAGTTTACCCACCGAGCACTCCACTTACCGCACGAGGCGCGACGCCGCGCCAGGAAAAGCAAGAGGGGATGCACGCCGCGCGCCGGCCCGCGGGGTTGTGTCTGTATGGCCGGGGGAGAGGGGGGGATGAGGGTGAACAAGGACCTGGGAACACTATTCTAAAGCGAGTATTAAAACAAGAGTAAATGTAAATATTTCCAAAATAACATAATTTTATCACGCCAAAAAACGCATTTCCTTGGTACACCTCGGCTACGCCACCGTTGAGGACTCGGATCAGACGGCCCCCGCGGGCACAGGGCCATTCATCGTGGTCCTATACCGACCGCCGCGTCCAGCGGCGCAGAGTCGAGCTTGGCACCCAGTCGCCTCCAGTGATTCGGCCATTCATTTCTTGAATGGCGTGGCGGAGCGTGGCGCGGTGCCGCGGGGCCGCGGTGGGGCGGGGCGGGGCGGGGCGGGGCGGGGCGGGGCGGGGCGGGGCGGGGCGGGGCGGGGCGGGCCCCCTAGAGGGTCCTCTCCTTCACGCCGCGCACCGCCGGCCCTCACTTTGTCACGCTGCCAATTCGCGCACTCATAACGCCTTGGTGCCCCTGCCCTGCCCCTGCCCTACCCTGCCCCGTCGCGGAGCCCCGCGGAGCCCCCTCCGTGGCCCAGGGCGTGTGCGCGCCCAGCCCGCCACGCCCCTCCCCATGCCCCGAGCACGTCACCAACACAACGCACACACTCAACATTTTAAATAACGCGCTCCAAATGGCGGCACCTCACTCGAGGCGGGTGGGGAGGAATCACTCATGTTGACAATGATTTGGTTTAATTTTGTTTTAAATTTTTGTTTCAATTTTTCTTTTGATTTTCCAGGGAAAATTTATATCACTTTTTGTTAAATTCTGAATTTTTTACCTTTTTGTTTTTAGTATATTTTGTTTATTTGTTCCGAGGGGCCCACAACTCTGGAATTCAGGTGTACAAGGACACCGAAATCTTTGGAAATCATATTGAAATCTCATTGAAACCAGTGAAATCTTTGAAATCAGTTGAATTCCCTTGAATTCACACGAATTCCGTTGAAATCACTTGGAATCTGTTGAAATCATTTTGAATTCACATGAAATCACATTGAATTCACATGAAATCACATTGAATTAACATGAAATCACATTGAATTCACATGAAATCGCATTTTAAAAGCGTCTCGGGAAACTCACTCAAATCGGTGTGGGGAGAGGAGGGGGGCGATGTGCACTAACAGCTGTTCTGTGAATTCGAGGTATTTTAAGATTTTTAGATACTTTCATAACAGATTGAGATTCCTATTTATTCTTAAAGCTTAGTGCCATTTCAATAAAAGTACTCAATGTATAAACAATTTCTTTTTGTTTAAATTTTTGCCATTGGAGGTATAAATAATAGTCCTACGCAAATCCAACTCCACAAATCTGGTGTATGAGGGAATATTAATTTATGAACTGGAGCAATAAAACATAGTGAGAGTGCTAAACGACTAAGATTTCTTTAAAATACCTCCTTGTTACGGCACAGTTGAAGTAAAATTCTCAAAATCGTGCAAAAAATATGGGGATTTCCCAGAAAATACATGCACAGCTGATCCAAATTATTCTCTCAATTACATGATTAAATAGGATTTTTAATAAATTTTTGCGAATTATTTCGATTAATTCCAAGTTATTGGAAATTAACTTGCAACTGCGCAAAATAATAACAATTACTTCAATTATTTTTTAAAAAAAATTCAGAAGCAAATTTTGCTCTGCAATTGAAAGGGTGGCGTGAAAACATGGAAAATTTTTGCGGCAGTAAACCTCCCGAAGGAGGTTGCGGTTCCCGCCAGGCACAGGGCTTTTACCCCCTGTGGCAGCCAACTGCTTCGGTGTTCCATGGGAACCGGCGCTTTGCTGACTGCGATCCTATCGCGCAATTCGACAGATTTGATCCCCGTACCACCATTGGCCTACCCCTAGAGGTACGAGCGGTGTCAAGAGCGTTAGACTTCCTGATCCCAGTTTCAGAGGCCTTACCTCAGAGGGGTACGCGGGATTCGAACCCACAACCCCGAGTGCCGACACGTAGCCAGAACAGGAAGCGACCCAACGCCCAGAGCCACCGAGCCAACGGCGGTGAGACGCGTTTAACTTCTATTTGACCTGCCATCCAGCTGCGGCCAAAGGGAATGTCAAGCGCGAAAAACACTTTCCCGAGTGGGAGTCGAACTTCGGACCACTCAGTTCAGTGTCGAGCGCTCTACCAACTGAGCCACGACGCCACGATGACTGTACAGTGCGACGGGTTCGAGTTGTATTTGCCCTGTCCTCCTGGCTGGAGGCAGCAGGATACGCGGCAAATACAAGTCGAACCCGTCGCACTGCACAATCATCGTGGCGTTCGTGGCTCAGTTGGTAGAGCGCGCAACACCGAACCGAGTGGTCCGAAGTTCGACTCCCACTCGGGAAAGTGTTTTTCGCGCTTGACATTCCCTTTGGCCGCAGCTGGATGGCAGGTCAAATAGAAGTTAAACGCGTCTCACCGCCGTTGGCTCGGTGGCTCTGGGCGTTGGGTCGCTTCCTGTTCTGGCTACGTGTCGGCACTCGGGGTTGTGGGTTCGAATCCCGCGTACCCCTCTGAGGTAAGGCCTCTGAAACTGGGATCAGGAAGTCTAACGCTCTTGACACCGCTCGTACCTCTAGGGGTAGGCCAATGGTGGTACGGGGATCAAATCTGTCGAATTGCGCGATAGGATCGCAGTCAGCAAAGCGCCGGTTCCCATGGAACACCGAAGCAGTTGGCTGCCACAGGGGGTAAAAGCCCTGTGCCTGGCGGGAACCGCAACCTCCTTCGGGAGGTTTACTGCCGCAAAAATTTTCCATGTTTTCACGCCACCCTTTCAATTGCAGAGCAAAATTTGCTTCTGAATTTTTTAAAAAATTAATTGAAATAATTGTGATCATTTTGCGCAGTTGCAAGTTAATTTCCAATAATTTCGAATAAATCGAAATAATTCACAATAATTTAGTAAAAATCCTATTTAATCATGTAATTGAGAGAATAATTTGGATCAGCTGTGCGTGTATTTTCTGAGGTCGTCCCAAAAATACTTGAATTTGTTGAAAATCTCACGAAATCAATGGAAATCATATGAATTCGGTAGACATTTAACTGAAATCAATGGAAATCATGTGAAATCAATGGAAATCACTTGAAATCATGTGAAATCTCGCGAAATCAGTGAAATCCGTTGAAATCACCTGAAATCATGTGAAATCTTTGAAATCCGGAAATCAGGTGTACAAAATTTTTCGGAGTTGTGGGCCCCTCGATTTGTTCTCAATTTTGCGGATTTTTCTGAATCCTTCTTCTTGATTTTAAATTTATTTGTTTTTATTTTATTGTTTAAACGATTTTTTGACTGTCGTACAATGACTTTTCTAAGTGACTCTCCCCTCGGCTTCGCATTCGGAGAGCCACGAAGTCGCGTTATGAGGCGTGCACCACTGCACGCTTACCTCCGCGGAAGACGACAACCCCACCCCAGAGCAGCCACGGAGACAGGCATCTTCACCTCCTCGACCCCACCACCCACCACCCCACCTCGCGACCGACTCGGGCTGCGCGAATGACCCGCCGCAGGAGGAATCACGCAGAAAACGGGAGATGCGAGGAGCACAAATATTTCCAGAGCTAAACCCAAGCTCGCCCGAGCGCGGTGTCCCGCTCCGCAAATACCAGGGTAACAAAAGCAGCATGTCGCCGAAATACCACACAGTAATAAACCTAGTAATACAGAGTAATACCGTAAATCACTTTGCGCACAGATACCGAATGGAAACCCGCTCGAGCCCTGCCCACCATACCACCACGGCAATGAGCACGGAGTTTAGATCGCGCTGTCTGTCTCCCTCCCCCGAGCAATTGTCTGTCATCCGCACCGCGCGGAGCAGTTTTTATTGTCCGTTTCTTGCCTTTTAAGGGAGCGCGCTGCTGAGGACTTTGAACTCGAGCCCTCTCATCCCGAGGGGGTTGGCGCGGTTGGGCTCTGGCCTCCCGGCCCCGCCCGGCCCGGCCCGGCCGCAGCGCAGCGAGTCCATGCAAAGTAATTAAATGTTCCTCCTCGTCCCGCTCGGGCCAGCCTAGGCCTAGGCCAGCCCGGCCCGGTGGCCCGAGCTGTGGGAAAGAAAAGCCATTCCGGACGCGCACCGCGCTAGTTTCGGCAGCAGCGGGGATATTTATCGCAGGTACACGGACTGTCCTGCTTGCACCTAAAGCGGTACGGCACCCAGCCTAGCCCGGCCAGGGCTGCAGGTTAACCGAACCGCACTCAAAACTTCCTTCCCTCTCTCTCTCTCTCTCTCTCTCTCTCTCTCTCTCTCTCTCTCTCTCTCTCTCTCTCTCTCTCCCCCCCCCCTCTTTTCTCTTTCCCCGCGCGTTGAGCCGTCGCGGGTTATCGCCGCTCCCCCGTCGCAGAGCCATACCGGCTGGACTGTCTCCAAAAAAAAAAGACTCGTATCAGCACAGCGCCTTTGTACTTACATGTGGGGGCAGGGCTGGGGTCTCACGGCTACCACAACACTACAACACCCCCCTCCCCTCTCCCCACGCACCTCGCACGCAGTGTCGCTCTCCTCGGCAAAAGGGTTTGCATTAAGCGGAGGAGCAGCGCACCCCCTTACCCCACCCCCTACCCCATCCAAGTCCCGACCGCAACGCGCCCCCCTCAATCGGGATGGCAGGTAGATTCTACTCGTGGCGTGGCGGGGCGTGGCGGGGAGTGGCGTAACGGAGGCACCGCCGCACCTACCCCTTGAAGCAGCTCCGAGAGAAGCTCCTTGTTCACCGAGTTGTGCGGGGTAATGGTGCGCCCAGCGCCCAGGAGTGTACCGCCCCGCCCCGCCCCGCCCCGCCCCGCCCGGCACCGCAACCCGGGAGGTACAAAGACCGCCAGCCACCCGAGACCAGCCCGCAGCATCGCATCACACACACACACCGAACACGGGCGTCACGACAGTAAAGAACAAGTAGTAATAATAAAACGGGCATTCCCCTTGATCAAATCTCTCGCAAATCCCCGCGGAGGAGGCGATGTGTGCTACAAAATGCCGTTGAGTAAGTAGGCAACATTTACACATGGCTCTCCCGCATCGTCGCGTCACCAGCCTACAGCCCGCTGCGCCCCTCACCCTATACCTCCTTTCCCTGCTGCCCTCCAACGGGCGATATTCTAAATGCTGTCCGCGAGGCGCGTTCACGTGTCGCTTTCGTTTGGCTCACTCGTAAGGACGCGTGGCGTGGCATGGAGAGGTGTGGCGTGGCGGCTCTGGCCCTGGCCGGGGTCCCGGCCTCGGACACTCTCCTGGCAATGCGCACCGAAACACTCGCGACACGTGTTTGACTCCAGGTGCGCTCACCCAGAGAGCTCAGGAGTATAGAAGATACACCACCTCCTTGTTCAAAGGAAAGGAGGGAGAAATATCAGGCCACTGTAAAAAATTATCTTGCGGGGTAGAGGAACATTTTCCATGGCAGATGCCGTAGTACACAGGCGGAAAAAAAAACAGCTAAAATTATGAGTGAAAAATGAGCACTACGGCTAAAAACTTGACACATAGGAAAAATAAATTACAGGGTATCTAGATAATAAGCAACGTAGTTGCGCCTATTCACCTAAAAAATAGTACACCTGTTTTTTTTCGCTCAGACGCAAATTACTTTTTTGCTAGTACACTTACAATTCACGATTGTAAAAGTACAACCATTGCACATCGTCATAAAATCGAATGACGAGTGAGTCTGGGAAGTTGTACCGGCTGTTCCTTTGAGTGCGTAATAGTGTTGCGGGTTTGCCTACCCCATTCGACCGTAAGGCGCCATGGCCCCTGCAGGGCTGGCGAAAATTGCAATCCCGCAACATTGTTACGCATTCAAAGAAACACCCGGTACATGTATGACATTTTGTAAACGGTAAATTACAGTAAACATAGGGTACATGTGCGGACATATTTTTTGCCGTGGCCAAGATCGAGCGTCTCGAATGAATGAGAAAGAGAATAAATATCCGAACAATCAGGACAAGGCGTGCGCTCAAATTGGATGACACCATAATTCAAAGCGCGACCCGTTCCCTTTCTCGTCGGCCACCGGTGCAATAAAGTGCCCCGCCGTGTTGCTCACGACGACGACGACTTACTTCGCCTCGCGCAGCTGGACGCGTGCGGCCCGGGCGGGGCCGGGCCGGGCCGGGCCGGCGTGAGTACCGGCTCGGCGGGGCAGCCCGGCGCACCTGGATCACGCCGCGGGGCAGGGCGGGGCAGAGTGGGGCGTGGCGGGGCGTGGCGGGGCGTGGCGGGGCGGGGCGGGCGGGGCGTTGTGGAGCCGAGCTGGCCGGCATTCTTCTAACCCGCGCACACAGCGGGGCGGGGTGAGGCGCGAGGCAGGCATCGCGCGGCGTGCGAGTTAAATGTCAGACAGACTTTCCTCTTGCCAGATCACGACGCGTGATGCCTTACACCTCCTCCCTGCCCTCTCCCGCCCATCGTGGTCGCCATTATTGAACGTCGAAGACGCACTTTGGAAACTCGCTCGCGCGACGCAATTCGCGCACCATCCCAGCCAGCAGCAGCCGATATCGTTATGGTACCGAGCTCGACTACGGGCGTAAAGGAGACGAGGGGAGGGGGGGGGGGAGGGAAAGGTGAGCACTCACGGTGCTGATCGTTATTAGGATTGTTATTATGAACTCCTTTCGCTGCTCCCCCTTCCCTTTTCCCCCGCCCTTTACCGATTGCACCGCACCGCACCTTCGAGTGCGAGGACGTCCTGTGTGCCATATCTTTGGAAAAACAACAAAAACACTGCTGAAAAGAAAACGGCGGGCCGGCCGGGCTCTACCTACACCACGGGCGGCGCGGGGCGGGGCACACCCGGGCACGCCGCCTGAAAGGTAAAACGGACCGGACAAGGCGTTGCAACACACTCACTCACGACAGTGCCGGCCAGGAGGTGGGCGCGCGATAGTCCTCGCGAGATAATATTTGGCGGTGCCGCGGGCGGCGCGGCGTCCGGACAGGACGGCAGTGTGTCCAGTCCAGTCCGTTGACACTCGGCTCACTCACACACTCCATTAAAACGGTCACCTTGCCCTTCCCCGGGCTCTTTGCGCTAGCTCGATCCCTACGTCTACCTCCCCACCCCCCTCCCCTCCCGCGCCGCCTCGCGTTCAGCACAGAGGGGCGCGCGCGGGGCGGCCGGCGCCGCCGCCCTGCCCCGCGCACTTCATTAAGCTGACGCGCGAGTAGTGTTGGCAAAGAGTATGGAGATCTACGAGGCGCGGGCGGCCAAATCAAGAGGCAAAGGAAAGGCGAGGTGTGAGGCGCTACAGGAGCGGGAGTAGAGAGCTTCGCGCGAGGCAGGGGCGGGGCGGGGTGGGGCGGGGCGGGGCGGGGCGGGGCGGGGCGGGGTGGGGCGGGTTGGGGTGGGGCGGGGCGGGCCTGGCCGGGGCGTGGAGCGACACCAAAAGCGCGTCATGCTGTCGGCCGTAAACGCCTTTACGAGTTGCCGTTGGCCGCTGCGCCTTCCCTCGCACGCACTGCTCCGCCGCCCGTCCTGTGTGGACCAACCCGTCTATGCCGCGTTGTCTTATCATGAGAGAAGGGCGCCCTGGAGTGGGAGGGGGCCTCTCCGCGAGACTCTCCCCACACACTTAACGGGTCACTCCGGGAGGTCTAAATTGCTCGTCTTGCCAGAAAATAAGCGCGGTAGCTTTAAAATTGGCTGCGCTTAGTTAAAAAAATTAGTATACCTGCAAATATTTTGGCTCGGACGCGAATTATTTGTGAGCGCCTGGCCCTCAGCCCTCAACCCTCCGCGACCCCGCAAGCCGCAACATGTCTTCTACTTGAAATATCGAGAGAGGGGAAACAATTGAGTAGGCATAATCCACTGACGCAAATAGTTTCAACTCCATGGCGCCCTGCTCTCGTGGTCTCATGGGGGACTATTCCCCCCCCCCCCCCTCCTTTTCCCTCCTGGCCAAAGGCATGACATCCACGCCGAAGATCAACTGACTGGCAAATTTGAGTGCCGGTCCGCCGCAGGGGATACATTCGACTTACCCCCACCCTCCTCCTTCCTTGTTTGATTGGCAGGACGGGTGGGGCGGGGGCCGGAGGCAGATGTCTGAAGTCGCGAAACTAATCAAACCGCTAACACGCTAAAGGACGTGAGTTTCACGCACGATCTGTGTCCTTGAGAATTCGTTGTTTCCTTTTCACAGACCTATGGAGTGGAACGAGTCGTACTGATCGGACGGAACTAATTTCACATAAACCGTGCCAGATATTGCAAAACCACAAGGTACGTACGCTGACACAATAAAGCCGACCCGAGAGGGGGGTCACTTCCTAAATTCATTGTAAGACCCCCCCCCCCCCCCCCCAAAATCAAGAGGAAAGATACACAAAAATCCAAAAAATCAAGAATGAAAAAAGAAAGAAAAAAAAACGTAATAAAATTGAAAAAAAATTCAAAACCAGATCAAAATTTATCAAAGAGTGACAGCAAATTTCTTTGAAAAATCAAAATAAAAAATCAGTAGTCAAAAAAATCTGTGTACGAACATTTTATAGGAGTGACACCCCCTCGAGCCACCCCACTGGGGAGTAACGTCATGTCAAGGTAACACTCACCTCAGGTGAAACAGGAGCAGGTCCGTCCCCCTCCCCCGTCACGCTCCTTTGCTCGAAGAAACACTCCTTTCTGACGGCGGAGGCGGTGAGCTCGGCGACGCTGCTGCTGACGTTGACGGTGGTCCTGGACACGAAGCACGTCACCCTGGCAGAGAGGGAAGTCCACGACGGCGGCGCCCCCTGTGGAGAAGAGCAAGCACGCGGGCCGTCAAAGAACCGGTAAGGGGCAGGGGCAGGGGCAGGGGCGGGGCCGGGCGGATCTGGGATGGAGCTGAAGGCGGCACACCGCAACAGCGCACCTCTTGCCTACCTACAGGGGATTTTGTTTATGGACCCACCATGTAGAGGATTATACTAACAGCCGCACCGGCGCATCCATCCGTCTCCCAGAGAGCCACCCCTCCTCGCGTTGAAGAAGAGACGGGCTTCCACCGCGCGCCTCCCCGTAATGTGGCAACTAAATCAAATCACCGCGTCTCCGAGCCTGCGAGCAACACACTCGCGTCGTTCCGACCGGAATGGAATGGAATGGTCTCCGGAACGCGCCGCTGCAGGCAGAGGCTCGACTTTTACAGCCCCATTTTCCCCGGCCGCCCCCGCCCCGCGCGACGCACGCAAAACGTTTTTGATTTACCGAAGAAGGCGAGCGGTGACAAAGGGACGGCGCACGGCAGAAGGGTCAAGTAAGCAGAGGGCTGCCGACTGATTCAGAAGATCGCTCTCGTGCGTCCGTCCTTGTCGCACCTATGGCGGTGCCCTATGTTGAGGAGGGTAGGAGCCCATTGGTGCAACAAGGACGGGGGCAGGAGAGCGATCTTCTGAATCAGTCGGCAGGGGCGGGGCGGGGCGGGGTGGATCAGAGGGTGCGTGGCGTTGCAGCAGCAAGAGCGGCAGCGAGTGCCGCGAGGGACATAACCTCAGATGGGGCGTAAAGAAGGGAACAGACCAGACCTGCAGGCTGATTCCGAAGATCGTTCTCGTGACCCCGTCCTTGTCGCACTCATGGGGCCGCGCCATCCCCGACATGGGGCACCGCCATAGGTGGGACAAGGACGGAGGTGCGAGAGCGATCCTCGGAATCAGCCTGCAGACGGCCCGGTCCGGTCCCCGCGGCACAGCTGCGTATACTGTCTTCCTTTTAGTATGAGCACGATTTGCCCCAACCCCCCGCAGCCCACCCCGCGGCGCGCGAGCGGCATTGATATCGGCAGAAAAGCGCGGGAGACAATGGATATGGTTTCCCTTACCTAATAGTGTTCGCACACTTGCTTTTGTCTTGCACTAACCGTGTGTTGTCTGAGCCCAACCAAACGCAGCCCTGTCCTGTCCCGTGCTTGTCCTGTCGTTGAGGAGGAGGAGGAGGGTGAGGGCCTGGGGTTGCGGCAGCAGGTCGCCGGTTGATTCCGGAAAGCGGTTTTTGGCTATCTTCTCGCTCGCACCTAATGGGCGTGTCCCATGAGTGTGACAGGGACAGAGAGACGAAACCACTGTGCGGAATCACCTCGAAAAGGCCGGCGGCTGGCGATCTTCAGCTCGCGGCGGCGCGGCGGCCGTGAGCGCAGCTGTGGCCGGGCCGGGCCGGGCCGGTCCGGTCCGCGAGCCGCTCTGCTGTTCCGTCCTTACCCTCCGGCGTCTCGTCCCCAACTGGCGGGTGGCGGTGGCGGGCCGCGCGGCCGCGGGCGCGCCGCTCGTCGGAGGCGTGAGCCGGCCCGGCCGCCTGCCGCCGGCGCCGGCAAGTTTCGTGTAGTTTACAGGTTTTGACATCTAATTCTTAAGTTGTGGCGGTAAAAATGCAGTCTGTCTTGGGGATCATGTAAAAGCGATCTCAAAACGCAACACCTGGTAATGGTAACTCAAGATTAATTTTAACCGGCATCGTTTGCGAGTTTTCCACAAAAATGTCGGGTATTTTACAGTTTTTCCCATCTAACTCAATAGCTGTGCCGGTTAAATGCCTTCTGGGTCATGCGTTCAAGTAAACCCAATCACAACGCATCACCCGGTACTTTGGGATCAATTTTAACTGGCATCGTTTGAGAGTTTTGGGCCGAGGGGGGCGTCACTTCGAAAAATCATTGTACGGCCCCCCCAAAAAATCACTTAAAAAATAAAAAAAAGAAAATCTAGAGAAAAGGATACAGAAAAATCCGGCAAATCGAGAAAAAATAAACTATAAACCGAAATGAAGTAGAAAAAAATTAGAAATTGGGGTAAAAGATCAAAACTTTCCCAAAAAAAAAGGCATAAGTATTTTCTTGGAAAAATCAAAAGAAAAAAATCAAAAATAAAATAAAAAGTAAAAAAAAATAATTATTGTACACATTTTGTATGAGTGACCTCCCCCCCCCTCGAGTTGAGCATTGTTTTTTTGTTTTTTTAAAATTGTGTGTAATACTTTGTCAATTGTATACTTTTTATTTCTGTAGTTATAAGAGGTAAAATTTCTTTCGCGAGGAGGTTTTTCGATTCCGAGAATAAATGTCTGAGAAATGTTCGACTGGCCAACATTATGCACGTGAGCTCAGGTGGGGCGGGGTAATTGCTGCCCAATCGGCACCAATCGCGGGCTCGGCCGGCGCCGGGTGCGGTGTTGTTTCGCTTCAGCTGGAGGGGGGCAATTATCGCAAGGCTCAACGCGATGCGGTCCTACAGAAGTGGGGCGTTGGCCGGTCTGCCGTTTGATACCGGTACACCGCACCACCACGAGCCGAGGGTCGGGGTGGCCCGGCCCGGTGGCCCTGCCGCCCCGCCCGCATGCACATGGAGAGGTGAGGAGCGGCTGCACCAGCACCACGCTGCTCATTGCATGGAGGTCAACAAGTCTGCCCTGCCCTGCCCGTACCCTGACCCTGAACTGATCGGAATTGTTCAATAGAGAAACACTTCCTTTGTCTTCTATCTTTCTTTCTCAAAACAGTGGCGTGCTCGCAGGAGAAACCACCTTTACTTTACCACTCCTCCTCGCCTATATATCCCATCTCCTAGAGCTGCTTGTTTTGGGAGTGGCGGCCGCAGCCCCGGCCCCGGCGCAGGGCGTCGTAACGTAACGAAACGGAATTAAAAACGCCAAAAAACGAAAACTAAATTCCAATTTTCCAAGCGTTTTCGAAGCGTTTTCGAAAAAAATGTCTACGTTTTCTCGCGTAAAACGTTTTCAGAAAGCCAAAAACGCTTTAAAAACGCTTGGAAAATTGGAATTCAATTTTCGTTTTTAGGTGTTTCTAATTCCGTTTCGTTACGTTACGACGACGCCCTGCCCCGGCGGCGGAAGGGCAGAGCAGAGTGACATCGGACGCATGCGGGCTTAAACTGGGCCAGGACCTGACCTACACGCGTTCCGCTCACCTCGTGCCGCGCCGCGCCGACCCGACCAGACAGGTGCAAGAGTCGCGGGTCATCATCGCCGGGTACGATGGATGGATGGATAGATGGATCGATGGATTGGCTATTATTTCCTTATATTTTTTATTCGACACATCTATTCACTGTTGCCTTGGTTAAGATTTTTGACAAGTTTAGAAAAGTAGAGCGGTCCACAGTTGTTTGGCAGGAATGGTGTAACTAGTTGTCCGTACTTTGCAGGGACAATCTTAAGGAAGGACTGAAGTGGTTCCATTGCTCTGCTCAAGTCTCTGATATGAAATAACATTATGAATCACAAACAGTTGCAAATTGACTGTTAATCCTATTACTGACTTGTTTGAAGACTTACCTTATGGTAAATTTAGTATTGGACTTTGTCCACTGAGCCTCTAATGCTCTTTGTACAACTGCATCATTTTGAATGGGAGATAATGTTTCAGTACAGTAAACTACTGAACCACCCTCCTTTACTAGCTCCAAGGCTTTGCTATGAACAAAATAGAAACACAGATTATAATATATTATCATAAGAAGCACTTGTCATAAAAAAAAAAAAAAAAAAAAAAAAAAAAAAAAAATGTACAACACAAACCTGAGAACTGCTGTTTGTGCCTCTGGCAACTTTAATCGCTCTTTGATTAAAGAAGGACTAAACATATTATTTTCATCATCAGTTACTGCTTTACGATCAAAAGTACTAGGAACAGTGACAATTATCTAAAAATATTAAAAATATTGAATACATTTCAATAAAAAATAAATATTATCCTTCATAGGAAGAGGACAAGCTCCCCATTTACAGGTAGAACTAGTACCTTATCATACATTCCTGCATCTTCTATTGCGAATGGGTGGTCGTCAGTCACTACAAATTTACAACTCTCTTCAACAGAGTCATAAATGAATGACTCAAGATACCTCAAAAAATACTTTCCTCTTCTAGTTGCACCACAGTTAATGACAAATAATCCTAAGGTGCACAATAAATTTTATTTTCCTGATTGCTAAAACTTTTAGCTGGATATAGCAAATATTATTTTAGTTACCTGGAGTTAAAGTTTGACAAATGAGCATTGGAATATCTAAATTTGATCCAGTCATGTCTAACACATTTTCACCATTTTTTAAATCAAGTGCCAAAACTGGAGCAAGATAACCTAATCTCAGGATATGATAATCTGAGGAAAAAATGATTGATTTAACAGCTTGAAACAAGGAAAAGTAGTTTTGAATAAGATTTCGAATTACTGTTTTTAACTCACCAAACACTTCAGTTGACCCTCTCCTAGAATACTCAAAGGTATCACAATTTCCTCTTTCAAATGCATAGACATCAAGATGATCTGGAAATTGCGGCACCTCCTCTATTTCTAAGTCATACGGGGCCTCCGGAACATCTTTGTAATATTTATAGTGAGTAGACTCCGGGATGAAATCATCCAGACCTTTGAGCTTTGAAGTAGGTACAAAATCATACAATGAGGCTGATAAAGCAATTCCAGTTGGTCCAGGCAAAATAATACGGGCTGTGTCATAGTCAGCACTTTTTAATGACTCTGCTAGTGGGGTGTCTTGTGTTGGGTCCCGAGAGCCACTGAATTGAAAAGAAAAAGAGAATTCACACCAGAACTCTAATTTTGAATAACAACGCAATTGCAATATTGAAAATGAAATAATTACCTCCCTTCTTTTGAATCATCTACCACATCTTCATTATGCTTCTCAGTTAGACTTTGATAAGTATTTTCAATAATTTTACTATCAACAGGTTCTGGATAGATATCAGCCATTTCGCTTTGTTTTTGTCGAAGGAGAGCTTCTTCAATACTGCCATCTATTTGATAAATATTAGATGACATCTCCCTATGTTGTTTCTGTTTCCCTCCGCTTTCATTCATTATTTTAACTTCGGTGTTGAATATTTTTCGGAGATTATAAGCTCCAATACTCTGAAATAGGAGACACAGTCAACAAACTGAAGATACTTAATTGGAAAATATTATTCTGGTACCACCTTTTTACCATTAGGTACTTTTGAATCCGTTCTTTATCACTAAAATTGTTCACAACAACACCTTTCTTTTCTTCAGACAATAACGCAATCCGGATAGAAGGCCAACTGTCTTTATATACACTTCCATAGAAATCGTCTAACTGTGCTAATGCTTTGTTGTGGTTTCTCAATTTCTCAAGTCTCTTTTCCTGTGATAATAATGAAACAAATTATCAATCAAAATAATGAAACTGGAATTATAACAAGCCGGTGAAGGTGGTTGCGTGAAGCCTGAGGGTTAGCACAAAGGATAACCTTATATTTTTTATTCCACCTCTTGGGAATATAAAGGAGATCTCGGGAATACATCTTGAGAGAAGAGGATAGAAATGTATGTCGTAACATTTCGAAACCATCAGTTGTTGTTTCGACAACCAAATTACAAAACAGATTTATGAGACAGGTCTACTTCTGCTTCCTTCTGCTTCTGCTCCTGCTCCTTCGTTACCTGCGAATAACTTGAGCCAGAAGCGTTATTCACAGCACATTTGATCTGCGCGTCAGTTCAAATGGAAAAGGTACACCGCAGCAGAAACCTCGCTTAAGAATGGATGAGAAACCAGAATTCGAAGTTTTTGAACTGAAGGATGCGAAGACAGTCCCAGATATTATACATCCATATACTTCGGATCTTAAAAATGGGCATGTTCCCATTGTGATTGACAATGGTATGGGCATGATCTCAAGGAGGGTTATGAACCACTGTGTCTCTGTGTTCAACAATATGTCATCATAAATTTGTATGAATGCCAGAGTACTGTTCACTATAAACAATAAAGTACAAAATATTAAGATATGATGTTTATTTCAGGCTCATACAACTGTCGTGTGGGGTGGGCAACACACTCCAAACCCTGTCTTGTATTCAAAAATCTTGTAGCAAAGACCAGAAAAGAACGTGGTAAAAAGGTAGTTACAATAATGTTTCCAATACTTTCAAAAATCTAGCTTAAATTACATACAACTAAATTGTTAATGAAATTTCAGGATGGTGAGCTGCAAGTTGGAAATGATATAACTAATCTTGAAGCTGTTCGTTTCCAACTAAAGACCCAGTTTGATCGGAATGTAGCAATACACATGGAGGTTCAAGAGCAGATATTTGATCATGTATTCTTTCACTTAGGAATTGATTCAGAAGGGAGTGTGAACCACCCCATTGTACTTTCTGAAGCTTTCCTGAACCCTAATTTTTCAAGGCAGTGTGAGTTCAGTTCATTAATATTTACAATGGAAATTTTCATGCATGATCATGTGAGTGGGATTGAATGGATGTGAACTGTTTTATCTTTACAGCTATGTCAGAACTTCTGTTTGAATGCTATGGGGTGCCTGGCATTTCATATGGAGTTGATGCCTTATTTAGTTATCACTGCAAAGAAGAGGGCAATTTACAACGTAGTCAATCTGGAATAATTATCAACCTTGGGTACCACACAATTCATATCATACCCATAATAGATGGAGTTGTTGATGTCGCACATGCCCGCCGCATTAACATTGGGGGTTTTGATGTAACCTCATACATGCACCGTCTTCTTCAACTAAAATATCCTGTTCATTGTAATGCGATCACATTAAGCAGAGCAGAGGTGACTTTAAGGAAACCCTTTTTTTTTTTTTTTAAATATAATTTTAAATTTACATCAGAAAACTATACATCATATTATGATTCTTTTACAGGAACTAGTTCACAATCACAGTTTTTTACCTGAAGAGTATGGATTAGTTCTGAATGAGTGGTCAGATCAAGATTATTATGATAAACATGTATTGCGCATTCAACTTCCGTATGTTGCACCTCCAGCTGTATCCTCACTTACTGCTGATCAGCAGAAAGAACGTCGCAAAGAATTAGCAAAGCGTTTAGTTGAAATTAATGCACGCAAGAGAGATGAAAGGGTAAGAAACCTTGTCATAAAAGTATATGAATCTTTAACCTTCAAAGAATAGGTTGATACTGAAATCTGAACTTTGTAGCTGGCAGAGGATGAGGACATGTTAAATCAACTTTTGGACGTGCAAAACCTTATCCATTCTGGACAGGAGAAGGCTTTTCAGGTTGTACTTCTTTTGTTCGCATTTGAAACATGCTTTTGGATCTGTTCTTTGGGTTACTGACATTTTTTTAACTGTAGAAAGCACTATCATCTTTTGACATGGGAAGTGAAGCAGAACTTGTGAAGCAGATTGGAAATCTACAAGCAAGGATACAGAGAACCAAACAAAAAATTGCTGCCGTCAATTCCAATGAGGATGTTGTCTCAGAGGTAAGGTGTTCTTACAGTAATAGATAAAAAATCATTTCTTTGAAAACTTTTGCATGTTTTTAAATTTATGATTGGATGTGTAATTTACTAAACAAGGAACCAAAACCCAAAATTCCAAAACAAACTGCTTTGAGATTGAGAGATGGTGAGGATGCTGGCTCATGGCTCGCAAGATTAAGGAAAGAGAGGTATGTATCTTGTCTATGTAAACAGTGTTAAGTTATGAAACTTGATATGAGTCACAAATGAAAAACCTTTATTAGGGCTGATTTGGTTGAGAAAAAGGCAGCGCGTCAGCAAAAACGTCAAGATATGTCGAAAAGACGGACAGCTGCAGCCCAGGAAAGGATGCGTATTATCAGTGAGCTTGCAAAAAGGGACAAAAAAGAAGACAACTTTGGAATGCGTGATGAAGACTGGGATGTATACAAAGCTATCAGAAGGGTATATAACTATAAATTTGTCTTTCTGGTGTTCAGTTTTAGCCACCAAATTTCTTAATATTGACATCAACTGTTGTAATAGGATGGAGGTGACTCAGATAGCGAAGAAGAACAAGAAAGGCTAGTAGAAATTGAAGAAGTGCTGAGGCAGCATGATCGTACTTTTGTTGAAGGAGGAGAATTGATTTCTACAAACCCAGGAGAAGCACATCAGCTACATGTGGGAATAGAAAAAATACGGGCAGTAGAAATACTTTTCCAGCCAGGAATGGTAGGAATTGAGGAAGCAGGTCTAGCTGAAACTTTAGGATATGTTTTGAAACATTATTCCCCAGAGAATCAGGTAATTTGCTCATACATTATCATTTTTTGGTTCAAACTGAAGCCACCTATAACTTTTTAATTATTTGTTTGTTTTAACAGAATAAGCTTGTCTCCAATATCTTTTTGACTGGTGGCTGTGCAACAATACCAGGTTTAAAGGAGCGCTTGATTCGAGAAGTGAGAGAAATCCGCCCTTTCCAATCCGTCTTTTGTGTCAATCTATCAAGAAATCCCATATTATCTGCATGGAATGGGGCCAGAGAATTCGCTAACATGCCAAATTTTAGCAAAGAGTTCATGATTAGCAAGGATGACTTCACTGAAAAGGGGGCTGAATACCTGAAGGAGCATAAAGCCTCTAATGTTTTTAATGCATCACCAGCTCCACTGTGTCAACCTCAAACAGGATCAACAGAGGATGTAGAAATGGAAATTTTTTGAATGCAATATTACAACATATACAATTGGTTTATTATTTAAATTCTTAAGCTGCGGTACAGTCTTCATGACAGGGAAAATGGAAGAAGCTATTTTGTGAGCATCTCTTACAAAATGTAGTCCTATGATAGACTTTTCTAAAACAGTGGATTTTCTTTTACAAAAATATACAACCTTATATCCTCAAGTCCTGCTTGATGACTTAATGTACTTTGGGGTTTAACATGTCATGGCCATTAAAAGCAGCCAGCTGCTTTGATCAAAATGTCATGATAGAATATATAAAAATCAAATTAAAATCAATTGATGCTATTTTGTAGGGAACATCAAAGCTTTTCTTTACTTTTCCTAACAATAATACATGTGACATGGACTTTGAATTTTTAATAGGCTAAATTCTAAAATAGAACTTTCTTGAATTACAGTATTACATCATCAAATTAACTTCTGTTCAGTTGTTTTCTTTGGCAAATTCTAAATGGAGTATCACAATATTTCACAAAAATAGCAAAAAGAGAGAAACAAAAATGGTCCAAGTATGGTCCACCAAGAACATGATATAATGAACAAAGGTTCATAAGTCCTGGTTTCTGACCAAAAATTAAAATTAGAAACTAACTAATGTAGGCCTTGTCAGTTTGGAACTGAAAACCAGCTCACAAAAACTCTTGTCCCTTTGCCTATCCAGAACCTAAAAGGGAGAGATCAGGATAAACTTAAATATTTAAATCACATTCTTACCATTGAAAAACTAGTTATGTGTTGAACAACAAGTTAAATTGCAATTAAAAATAAACACATTAAGGATTGGAAGACAAAGACAGTTGTGTTTTTGTTTCAGTAAAGATACATGGCAAGCAGGACTAGTACTTAATTGGCTTTATGTAATGCACCTTATTTTTATACATTGTTGGTAAGAGAGCTGTGAGGAAAATATGTGTGACTCCAGCAGTCAAGCCCCACACTTTGTATTTTCCTCCAAAGAACACAGGTATTGAATATCCCCTGCCAGTGCGAAATTGAGTGTATCTGAAATTGCTTTTATCACAAAAGTGTCGTAATGGAATTGTGAAGACATCACCCACTTCTTTCGGGTTGTATTCCAATTTACTGACATCCACTGAGCCTAAGTACCCAACGACAGGTTGACAGGTGACACGGTTTGCTGACTCCATGGGAGGGCAGCGCCCCCAGATCTCGACTTGATGCTTATGAATGCCCAGCTCTTCCTCCGTCTCCCTCAGAGCAGTGGCCTCATAGTCGACATCTTCATCATCTTTCATGCCACCGGGGAAGGACACCTGACCGCGGTGAGAGCTCATATACGGCGACCTCAGCGTGTACAGGAGGCACATTTCACCACCGACGAGGCAGAGGGACACCAGGATCGCGGCCTCCTTTGCCTTGGCGGCGCCAGGGGGTGTCGCCGTCGGCGGCTTCAAGCTTGGCATGCGGCTCAGCCGACGGACGCAGGCCTCCCGGCTCTCGGCGCTGAGGACGCTGCTAGGGGAGAGGGCGTCCTCCTCGGCCGCACTGTGCAGGCCGCCGTTCCCCGTGCTGAAGTCCACAGTCACAGCTGACGGCAACCTAACCTGTCGTTTTCTAAGCAGGGCGCCGCCGAGAGGCCCGAGGTGCGCCGTTCGCGGCGCGGTGCACACGAAGGAGCGCGGCAGCATGGCCAACAGGTGCGCAGCTCTCGGGTCGCGGGTCAAGGGACTTCCCCAAACATAATAATCGGGGCGAGCGGTGGTAAAGGGGGTGAACGGGCGAAGGGGAGGACGGGACGGGCGAACCGGAAAGGAAGAGCAGACGATAATACACTTGCAGACGACGTGACGTCCAGACCGTTTTTGCTCTTTTACTACAAGGCGCCGCTTGAGCGCAGCGCGCGGCACCGGGGCGTGAATTCAAATGCCGACGCGCAACTACGTCACGTTCCGAGAGAAGCAGTGCACACGTATTTAAGCGTAAACGAGAAGTGAAGTGAAAAACACTTTTTACTTCTTCAGTGGTTGACGATGCTGGTTCACTCGACGCTGATGTCCGTTGTCGGACGAGAATTTAAAACTGGAAAAATACTCCAACAAAGTAAGTTCAGCATAGACTTCGGACTTGTGCACGCCACCTTCCCTCGCTCTTTCGCGGACATAACACACATGCAAAATTATTCACTGTTTACCGCGCTTGTCGCACGCCACCCGAGCGCGCCGTGGGTAGGCAATCCATCGGGTCTCATACATCCGGCCCCAGCCACCAAAATTCTGAAATAAAAAAAATGAAAAAAAAATTATTATACAATAAAAATAGCATATATTCTGGACCTCAACTACTGATATAAATATATTACGAGCAGCCGTCACGGTACTCTGCAGCAGCCCATGGTTCGGATGGCGTGGGCCGCGTGTGTCCCCGTCCCGTCGTGCGGGTTGGGTGTAGGCAGGGCTCGGAGGGGCAGCTTTGGATAAGAACGAGATGGAGCGGCATGCCCGAGGTGAGTGGGTCCTTTCGTTACTAAACTACTGAGCCCACAGGATCGGCACAACACATCTTTCACTCGGGAAGGGTTGAAAAATATGAGTGCGACCTTTTTTCTTTCTTTTTTTTTTGGGCGGTAGAGTGGCTGCAAGGGCCCGCGAAAAAAGAAAAGAAAATGGAAATATAGGATGAGCGCAGGGCCGTGGGGAATCGAAGAAAGAGAGCGATGCGCACAACCGATCCATCTTTACTACCAAACAGGTCCCTCTTCATTAAACGCACAGACTCCCGAAGACGCTCATTCTACTCAGAATTGACTGAGTTTGATACAGACGTAATAGTTTCAGACAGCCCTTTGAAGCGATTGCACAGCAAACGGCGAGGCGCAGCCACTGGCCGGTGATCGGGCATGGTGAGGGTGGGGGTTGAGAGTGAGCGTCGGCCAACCAACCAGCCCGCTGCGCGCTGCGCCGCCGCCCCCGCCCCGCCGACCAGCCCTATCCTCCTCGCGGGCCTCGGGGGGCAGAGGCGGGTGCACCGACAACGACGCCGCCACTCCACTCCGCCCTGCTCCGAGGTGGCAGCAGGTCACCGCCGTGGATCAATGGCTCCCCACCCCCGAGCCGCGCGGCGGCGGCGGCGGCGGCGGCGGCTGGGGGGTGGCGCGGCGTGGAGCGGCGCAGCGCGGCGCGGGGCCCTTGTCCCGGCGGCCCCCGGGTGGGCCCAGACCAGCGGGCCCCCGCCGCCCCCGCCGCCCCTGCCGCCCCTCCCCGCCCGGCGGCGCCCACCCTCCTATCCGCACAACCAGTGGTCTCGCAGGCGCGGGTTGGGACGGACGGGCCGCCGCGACGCGACGCTACGCCGCACGGACGCTGCACGCCCCGCCCCGCCCTCAGTGTCAGCAGCACGCCGCTCCGCCGCTCCGCCCCGCGCTGTCAGCCCCGCCGTCAGCTCCGCCCGCTGACCCCCGCCTGCCTCCGCGGAGCTGAAGACCGTCGCTCTCATGGTGAGCACCTGCTGCAGCGGCGCCTCCTCCCCGCTCCCCGCCCCGCCCGGCCGCCCAGCTATTGCGCGCCAGCGCGCCACCTCGCAGCGCCGCTCCAGGAATGTCGCCTACTGTGGCGCGGCGCTCTGCGCGGCGCCCACTACCTTGACTCCTCGTCCTCCTCCTCCTCCTCATCGTCCAACTCCGTCGTCCTCCTTCTCGTCGTCTTCCTCGTACTCGTTCTCCTCCTCGTCACCGTCCTCCTCTACTTCCTCATCGTCCTCCTCATTCTCCTCCTCCTCCTCCTGAACAACTTTGAGCGAACAACCAACAACCCGGACGCGATTCCTCAACAACAGAGGGAGGATTTTCGAGCGAGGCATGAGTGTTATCTGTGATACAAGGGTCTCACGTCAAAAGCTTAAGTATACCCTCGGGCCCAGGCATCTACATGCTCCCTATCATTCGGTCTGTCCTGGGGGTCCGTTGTTGTCAGACGCTTCACGAGCGAATATGGGGAATCCGTAAATTTGCGTAATCTGCCCGATGCCAGTGTACATCCCTCAGGCCGCCAACCTGCTGGGGAAGAAGGGCGCATTAGCATTTCGACCTTGTCTCATCCCAAAACTTGCTTAGGGCAAATTGTTCCCGGCTGTTGTTTTCAGTTGATTTACATAGAACTAGGCATGTCGGAGGCCTTACACTACACAACGTGGTCAGCCATGTAAACTCCATTGTCCAAAGCACAAACAGGAAGAAGATTAACCCCACTACCCTACAATCACAACACAATTCACAGGATGTTCGGACAAGCCGAAAAGACCATTTCAACAATCTGACTGGGAATGTACCTTTCGTACATCTTACATGCACTGATTTGTACGTACGGATTTATGGACGAAATTGCACACATTAATGAACAGTTTTATTGCATAACTATGTTAGTTTTTGTGCATTATTTTTATGTGGATACATCTTAATTTTGGCCGATTTTACGCATGAAAACCTACTGATAAATACCTGCATATACCACGAGTGAGAAAATGCATGCCCAGTTATGTTAAAGATTGAAACGGACACACGTATACGTACTGTCCGTAATTCTTATGGCGAACGACTCGACGTTTTCTCTGCAGATAAGAGTGGATTAGAATCAGATTCGACTCGCTTGTCTGACTCTCCCCTTTCACCACCAACGCCACGAGGAATAACATTCTGCCGGAAACCTCTAGCGACACAGAAAACGATCGAATCGCAATGAGCGAGACCGCCCGAACGAGTTCAAACGGTCAAAACGATCAAGTATGACAAGTGGCCATTTCCGAAGGGAACCAGCAAAATGGGGGTGGCAATAACTGGAAGGGGTGGGGAGTGTCGGGTCGGGCGCCAGGTAACCACATGATGAGGCAACGTCCGGGAGCCTGGTCGGGGAGGAGGGGGAGGAAGAGGAGGGGGAGGAAGAGGAGGGGGATGACGGAGAGCAGGGGCAGGGGGCGCTCTCGGCGCGGCGCCCGGCGCGGGGCTCGGGGCCTGGGGCCGGGGGAGGCAACTGACCGCGCGAGACTAAACCCCATCCTCTTTTATTCTCTTTGCTTCGTTCCGAATGGACGCTGCGGTAGATTCGGAATAGGATTTCAAAAACCCAGGGCCGTGTGTATGTTATTACGGGGACAACTTTTTTCCCTTTTTAAATTTTAATTAACAGAGATGTAATTTCTCGAGTACGCTGAGCGTAAGCTCTGCAGGACGAGGAAACAAAATTATTCAAATTATTTCAAATTATCAGATAATCACATCTCAAATTGTAAAAAAGTACATTGCGAATGCAACAGCATTTACTTAGCGAAAGACTTGGTTCAATGCTAAAATATGATTCAGCGAACAAAGCGCAACCACTTGCTCTGGAAACCCAAGTGTGTAAATGTCACACACTTCTAGGTGTGCGAAAGCCCATTCGTGCACTTAGAAGCCAAAGTGTGTGAATTTCCACGGAAAATTCACACCTTTACGCACGCCCTCAAGTGTACGAATGGGCTTTCGCACCCATCCAAGTGTACGAAATTCGCACACTTGTGTTTCCAGCGTGGACCGAGAATGGGCTTTTATGGGTGTGGGCGTGGCCAGTGGCCGCGAGAGTCCGGCCGGCGTAGATGCCGAGCAGAGCCGATCGTGGCGGGCGTCGCGGCGGTCGCGGCCTTCGCGCCGCGCTACGCGCCCCCTCCCCCCTCACTGTGGGGCCTGGCCCCTGACCCCCTCCCCCCAACCCCCTCGCCCAGCCCCCCATGCTTTGTACCGCGCCACCACCACCACCGCGGTTAGGTGGAAATCCCGAATTGATTTTCAGCGCACAGCTGGACAAAACTCGTTACGCTCTCATATATATACACACTAACTGGATTTGTAGCTTTCATTTGCACAAAGCACACAAAGTTAAACCTACGATTTGTTTGCACAAATTTATGCACAAACTTGCATCTTTTTATGCAAATCTGTGCACGAAAAAGTACATTTCTTCGCTCAAATTCCTGCGAATCGAATTGTATGTTTAACTTTGTGCGAAGGTTTGCATAAAAACCTTCAAATACAGTTAGCGTGTAGACATTTTTTTTTTTGGCCCGATATTTATTGTTGTACTCTGGTAAATGCTTGCAATAATTAATAAGCTCTTATTGCTGATGATTTTCGTTATAAAGTTGCAAAGGATTTGGAACCATTGTAATACGATTATCAAGATCATTGCGGGCTTGCATACTTTCTCTTTACAAGACGAACAATTACTCTACAGCAATTCTAACAGACTGCAAAAGAAGTTCTTTGCAACACGACCCGCAGTGTTTTGCAATGATAAGATAAAAATTTCCTCAAAACGTTGCAAAACGGTGCACTGTTCCGGCTGACTGTCTACACGACAGTTCACACAGTGAGCATTCGCTCTTCGTGTCCAGCTGACCCGCGGGGGTGGCGGGGCGGGGCGACCTCCGACCTCCCCCGCAGGTCTTGACCTACTTCACTTGACCGCGGCGTGGGACGGCCAAGTGCGGGTGCGACTAGAACACTCCACTCACCCCCCGCGAGCCGTAGGGTAAAGAAACTACATAAAGGTCTCAGCACCAACTTCCTAGAATATCATTATTTCCCCTAGAGGTTCAGTTCCAAACCAGAACAGTGCTAAAATTTTTAAAATATAAATAATTAAAAAAAAAAAAGCTATACGGCGAAAAGTGTCCGGAATTAGGAGTTCTGACTGAACATGTTTGCTGTACCCGAGGCGCCGAATAAGCGGCCCTCTTGGGCTTTTTCCGTCTCGGGCCCGCCCCACCCCTACCCGACACCGAGCGCTGTCTCCATTTGCCCCGTTCTGTGGGGGAGCCGAGCCCAGCCGAGCCGGCCGCTATCAAGTATGTAGGGCCCCCGCTACGCCGCTTTACCTCATCATCTCCTATTCCTTCAGTGGCGCCATCGGATCGAGAGGGAAATGGCCGTGGCCAGGGGATGCGAGGGAGAGCGGTGGAAAGAGGACTTCTCAACTGGTACTGCACAGGGCGAGGGGTTTTGTTGTACTCATGCAATCGCTGCCAGAAAATTAGCTGGTTGTAGCCTGAGCGCAGCGGGCCACGTCTGCGCCTGGCTACTGGGCGAAATGACCAACCTGTGTTCAAGTCTGGCCTCGTAGCCCAATACAGATGCAGCCTGCTTTAAAAAAAAATATTACAAAAAAAAATGGAGTTCCAGTACGTTTGGGGTGCTTATGGCCTCCTTTTCTCCGCTCTATGGTATCAATGATGACGTGCTGCGCCACTGCCAATGTTTCGCGCGACATCGCAGCGTGGCGAACCCGGACGCTCACCTGCATACCTTGCGGCATGCTGCACTAGCGTGAGCTGAGACGAGAGTCGAGGGGGGATCACTCATACAGAATGCTTACAATGATTTTTTTGACTTTTGATTTTTTTGTCTTGATGTTTCTTCTCATTTTTCAATAAAAACTTTTTTCACTATTTGATCAATTTTGATCTTTTACCTCCATTTCTAATTTGTTTCAATTGTATTTCGGCTTATTATTCATTTTTCTCTCAATTTTTCGGATTTTGTTTTCTGTATCCTCTTCATGATCTTTATTTCCTATTTTTTAAATGATTTCTTTTGGGGCCGTGCGCGCTTATTATGATTTTTCGAAGTGACCCCTCCCCTTCCCCACTCGAGCAGGAGAGTAGAATGTCTGTGCACCTGTCAGGCAATAAGGCGGCGAGCAGGTGGGGCGGGGTGGCGGTGAGGACAGATCACAATCCTCCCTCTTGCCACCCGCCGCTCGGTGCTGCACTCTCCTGATGCTGTGGGAGGGAGGATCCGCTGAGCTGTTGAGGGTCGCCTGGGTGTGGGGATTGGTGGGCGAGGCGCGGGGTGAGGCGGGGCGGGGCGGGGCGGGGTGGGGTGGGGTGGGGGCGGGGCACAGGGTGGGGCCCCACGGGGAGGATAGGGAGCCGGGACGGGAGATAGCTATAAGATGGGGTCGATGACAAGGTCGGGGAGCTGGCTGTGAGCGTTGAGTAGGGGGGCATAGAAAAGGTCCAATAAGCCCACCCCACCCAGCCCCGCCTTTACTCCGCAGGTCTGAACCGCCCCACCCCGACCCATTGTTTTTCTGTCACATAACAAAACACATTCGGCACGACCAAAAATCAGTTGGCGGCGCAACGCGAATAAGTCACACTCGGTTTAAGACAGCCCCTGCATGCACCGTCTGAAATGGAATATGATAGTTGAAAAGGTCGCGCAAGCGGTGGTGAGTAGGTCACGCCATATTTGATAAAAACTTTTTTCATTAAGACTCTTGCGGGTGGAGAGAGGGCTGCAATGAGCGAGCACAACCACCGCACCGCGTAGTGCCGCGTGGTCGCGCTCACTAAGGCCCTCTCCCCTCTCTCTTCCTCCCCCCCTCCTCCCCTCCTTTCTCTTTCTCTGACTGGCTCTCGCCAAGCCTCTGTTTCTGCCGAGCCGAGTCAGCGGGAGTGACAGCGATGCAAAGCGCTCCAAGTTGGCCGGCACTGCGCCGAACGCAACCTCCCTGAGCCTCTGAATAATGCAGTAGTTTATCTCGGCCCGGGCTAGAGGCCCCGAGGGGTCCCGCCCGGCTCGGCCACGGCGCAGCGGCCGAGGTCCGACAGTGCGCGACGCCTTCCCCGGCCTGCAGGCTGATTCCGAACAGCGTTCACTAGTGTCCTCTCCCTTACTCCTTATGGCAGCGCCCCAAGAGTGCGACAAGGACAGGAAGACGAAACTACTGTGCGTAATCAGGATAGGCTGTCCGGGCCTATCCTGGGCCCGCCGGGCGCCGGGCCCGCGGCTTCACCGAAGCAGCCGCCACCTGCAACCAGCGCGCCACGGCCGCAGAACAAATAATGTGCAGCACGAGGGGAAAACAACTTTGAATTTTGGAGTGCAAGGTGTCGTTTAATTTTGAAAATTTTTATAATCTGATTATTGATTTTTTTTAAAAAAATTTTGCTTTGGTTTTTACCAAAACTTCACAAAATTTGAGTGAGTTTTCTAGTTTTTTGTGATTTTTTTCTAATTTTTCGAACAGTTACTTCTTTTCTTTTTATTACAAAAATGTGACAGCTGCTCCCCCCCCCCTCCCGCAGCAGCAAGCGCAATACGGGGGCGATGACTCTTAACGTGTAACTCTTTGCTGTTGCAGGCGTGTTACGGGTCCCGCCGGCTCGCCATGCCATGCGGCTGAGCTGAGGTTTCGAGGCGAGAGGCCGGCGCGGCGGCGGCGCGCCTATGAGACCCGAGGCGGGGGACGTCCCGGCCATTTTCCATCCTAAAGGGCGCGGCGGGGGCGGCGGGGGCGGCGGGGGCAGCACGGGGGGCGGTTCAGGAGCCGGCAGCAGCGGGGGCGGCGGGTCCGCGTCAGAGGACAGCACGGCGGGGCAGTCGGCGCACAAGGGACCCTTCGGCCACTCCGCGAGGCTGCAGCACTCGGACTCGGGTAAGTTTCGCGAGTATTGGCTAAGCTGGGGAAAACATAAAAATGGAAGAAAATACATTCGTGCTGTGTGTGTGTCTCTTCCGATTCGGGCAGCGGCCAGCGGCCATGAGTCCATCCCGGAGTCGGCCATCCCCGTGGTCACGCGGCCGCGGCGCCTTGCAAAGTGCAAGGACTCGTGCTGCTCGGAGCCGGCCAAGAAGGTGAGCGGGAGAGAGAGAGAGAGAGAGAGAGAGAGAGAGAGAGAGAGGAGAGAGAGAGAGAGAGAGAGAGAGAGAGAGAGAGAGAGAGAGAGAGAGAGAGAGAGGGAGAGAGAGAGAGAGGGGGGGGGGAGGGGCGCGGGGGGAAAGCTCAACTAGCTGACAGAAGGATGGGTGGATTTAGGGGGGCCGTCCGCGGAGGGAAATGTCAAGCAGCACGCTCCTCTCTGCGCGCGCGCCTCGTAAAATGACACGACAACATGGAGGTTCGGGGGTGCGAGTTTATTGTATGCGCGGCGGGCGCGGGCCTGAGGACACGCTATACAAACTGGAGAGGGACAGGCAATACAACGAGTAATGAGAAACATTTATCATGACGGTTTAACGCCGCGGAATACGAAAGAGGAGGGACGCGCACGCCTGTGTCGTGTCGCGGAGCCGTTAGCGCAACAAGCGATCTAGTCGCTGGCGCTGCTCGAGTAGGGTAGGGTGAACGAGAGCAGAGCGGCCCGCGCGGCCCGCGCCGGCTGGCATGACGCAAAGACGAGCTGCCCGAGCAGGATAGGTGCTAATCTTTCATACCCGAGGGAGAAACAACTCTGAATTTTGGTGTACACATTTTGTGAATTTTTAATAGAATTTTTGTGAACTTTTATAGAATTTTTGTAAATTTTTAATTGAATTTTACCAAAATTTTTATGAATTTTCCTGAATTTTTCTAATTTTTCCTGATTTTTTCTGAACTTTCCTGCATTACGAGGTGTATAAAAATTTCTGAGTTGTTTCCCCCTCGTTCATACCTCGTCTCCACTCTGCGCCAGATATACTACGGCGTCTGCATCACCATTTGCATGACGGCGTCGTGGGTGGGCGCGACGCACAGCATCAAGCTCCTGTACCTCCGCCACCCGCTGGCGGGCTTCGGCTACCACGCCGACCAGCTGTTCCCGGCGCGGCCCGGCCTCGAGGACGTCGTCCTGCCCCAGACCGTGCACCCGCTGAGCGCGCATCGGCACGGCCACAGCAACGCCAGCACCACCGCCATCCACCACTATCTGCTGCGCGCCTCCTACAACGCGCCCTTCTTCACCACCTGGTTCATCACCAACTTCACCATCTTCTTCTTCCCGCTGTACCTGGCGTGCCGGCTGCTGACGGCGCGATGCGTCTCCTGGGGCGAGGTCCTCGGCGAGTGCGTCCGCGGCTTCCGGGACAAGGGCTTCACACCAGGTACTGTCTGTAGGGCAGAGAAAACGCTTTCATCGCGAGGGCGACACAACTCTGAATTTTCTTGTACAGATTTTGAGAATTTTTGTAGATTCTTTCTCTTTTTTTCTCGAACTTTTACCAATTTTTTTTGTGTTAATTTTTCCTAATTTTCCTAAAATTTCTTTGAAATGAAATTTCCCTTTTAAAAAAAAAAAAAATTAAGAGTTGTCACCTTGCGAAGTGCACAAGGATTTCAGAGTCGTTGCCCCCCTCGTTTCCTCGACTCGTGCTGCGGCTGCTGCAGTGCTCCCGTTCCTGTTGAACAGCTCGCTTCCTGACCCGCTGCATGCTGTTCTGCCTGCTGTGGGTCGGCACCAACTACATGTACATCCACTCCCTGCGCATCCTGCTGGCCACGGACGTCATGGCCCTGTACGCCACCAACGTGAGCTGCGTGTACCTGCTGTCCTGGGTCATCCTGCACGAGCAGTTCGTGGGCGTTCGGGTGAGTGTGCGTCTATAGAAGGGTTTGCGCGGCTTCTAGGTGAGGCGAAAGCCAAATTTTCTCCCGTTGCGTCGCACACGAAAAAGCTACGCATATAAGATTTACTCCAATGCTCCCGTTGTGCAGATCGTGGCCGTCATCCTCTGCGACACGGGCATCGCGCTGCTGGCCTACATGGACGGGATCACGGGGAGCCCCACACTCGGAGGTGTCGTCCTGGCCGCGTGCGCCGGCGCCGGTTCAGCCGTATACAAGGTGTGTTGCACAGGGTACAGTAAGGTCCGGAACGCGGAGAGAAAGAATTAGTTCCCCAGACTAAAAGTTAAGTTAATTTTACGACAGCAAATCGTTTTTGTTTTCAAACGTCGACGCTTTAGTTATCACAAACAAATTTTTGTCACCGCGGAACTATAATTTGGTTGCTGAATATAACGTGCTTGTTAAAAGAGTCAAACCAACAACAAAAACCTTTTTGATCTGTTATCATCCTTGTAGCCAACACGTTAATATCAGCGACTAAATTTTAGTTTTGGTGGCAAAAAGTTGGTTTTACCCACCAAGCGTCGACATTTGGAACCCAAAAATATTTTTTGTCGTAAAAGAAAGAAAAATTCTAACGCTAACGCGTTAAACGGCCCCCTAGGTTTTAACACTAACTCGAGAATGAGAAAGACTTAAATAATTTTCAGTCAAAAAGTTATCAAACCAAAGCGTGAATTTCATCTGCCTCACATTTTCCACATAAAATGTCATCACCCGCTGGCGGGCCAGCAATCAACAACGCTGCCGCAAGCAATCACCATAAAAGCTGAATCGACAATTATATTTAAAAAAAAATCGATTTTACGAAAATCTGTTAGGCACAAAGTTCATTAACTTTTTGGCTTCATTAGAGACTTTCGTGGATAGTCTAGGTGAATAAGAAAATAAAATCTACTTTGTTTTGTTAAGTAAAAAAAAATATTTCACCTCAGTGTTTGATCAGTGTCACTAGTACAGCGGGTTAGATGCCAAATTTCAGCTATCTAGCTGAAACGACTAAGAAATTAGTCTGTCAGTAAAATTTGTCCGATTAGCTTGATTTTTGAACTGTAGGCTCGTAATGCAATGGTTATTCGAAAACTGCGTTAGCAATTTTATTCTAACATGTCCTTCAAAATTTTAGTCTTTGAACTACTGTGCATAAGTTGAATCAACAGGTCCCCCCCCCCTCCCCCAGCCGCGGTCCTCCCCTGCGCGCCGAGGCGTCGAGTCTCTCAAACAATGGCGAGCCATCCAGCCGGCTCGGCACAGGGTGCTCGGCTCGCAATCACTATAGAAACTAAGGATGCAAACTAAAATTGCTCAAAAACGTATAGACAAATTGACATCAAATACACCTTGAAAATTTTCTAATTTTTCAAACTATTTTTCAGTTTTCTTACGTAAAAATCGTATAGAAACAATCGTCTACTTCCATAAAGGGCCATTGTCGAGAAGGAATAAAAAACTTTCTGGCGAAATGAAAAGGCACCCCTAACGGGGGCCTAAAAATTTTAGCCCGGGGAATTGATTTCTTCTCTCCGTGCTCCCCGACGAATTTTCCAAGTATGACCTTCCGGTATGAGACTTTCGGTGATCCAGTGATAACTTGTCAAACCTTACCTTGGCAACAAGGTGCTGTTCCGCAAGGTTATCGGTGACGCGAGCTACGGCCAGGTGTCGCTCTTCTTCTCCCTGATCGGGCTGCTCAACGCGTCGATCCTGTGGCCGATGGTGCTGGCCCTGTACCTGACCGGGGCGGAGACGTTCAACTGGGAACAGCTGCCGTGGGTGGCACTGCTTGCTTCCAGTGCGCTGTCTCTAGGTACGACGCGCAACGCGCAAGACAAATGTGATAAAAGGTCAGCCCAAAAACCTATAATGGTTTTGTTCTTTTGATGTCACCTCGGTCTTTTTCTCAGTCGCAAATCTTCTTGGGAACTTCGGGGCGGCCATCACTTACGATCTCTTCCTCACCCTTGGACTGATAACGTCTGTACCAGTTTCAGCAGGTAAAAAAAAAAGGACACAAAATAACGCAAATATTTTATCCCTAATTACCTATTGGTTATCTGAGGTTTATTGTCTTTTCTTTGCACAGCACTGGACGTCGTCCTGTATGGAGCTCACTTTGCTGGGATGAAGTTGGCGGGAATGATTCTTATAGCCGTCGGCTTTTTCCTGGTCATGCTTCCCGACAATTGGCCTGATTATATCACTAGGCTGTTAAGGTAAGTGGCGGGAATACTAGAACTACGCCAAATGGCAGGGTTCGCGTACAACGTCCCTAAATTCCCAACCTATCGCGAGTTTAACCACCATAAAAGCAGTTGATGTAAAAAGAAAAGTATATAAATTATTACTGCTCACGACTGCTTTCTGTCGGTTAAACTCACCGATTAACAATATCGATAATGAAATAAGAATTGGGGCCCCACCGAAGACTCCAGAATATAGAAGTAGCCCTTACTTTATGAGGATTTCAAACCCAAACTTCCTAACAGGATGAGCTCGCAGTTCAATAATTCACCTTACTCGTATTCGCCCTGAGGTACGTCGCAAAAAAGCGCAAACTACCAAAAGAACGTATTTACTTTCTAATATTTCTTTCTATTTTTTTCCCTTTCATTTTAATGAAGTCCTTTCGCTTTCTGGTAACTAGTGTGCAGATATTTTCGTTGTGAAAGAATTTTGGCACTAACTGACTGCACCGCTAAAGTAACAACGTATAACGTTACAAACGAACCATTTTTCTTTCACAATAGGATGCCTTTTTGAAAACCGAGACGACTGATCTCTTGAGCAATAATGTACGCTTTTGCAAATAGTTGAGTATATTGAGTACAACGATTGTAAGGTAGCGAAATGAATTTTAAATCATTGGTGAAGGCTTTCTCATAGTCTTTTATTCGTTTTTTTTTCTCGGTGCTACTCGGCCAGAAGTTACGAGGGAGGGTTTGATAAATTTGGCATCAAACGAATAATCCGGGGCTTATTTCAGATTGGAAATAGACTATCCCACAGCCACCGGACACCATTAAAAACTCTGCATTTTCTTCTCTATAACATTGCGATTTCCTTTTTGACCGTATATAGAATTTTTGAAATCATATTAGTGCACTAGTCTTGTTTTGTCCGTGCACAGCCATAATTATAGCGTAATAACAATCTTCACCATTTATAAAATTTTGCTGATCTTTTACCTGTGCAGTAGCCTAACAAAAGCCTTTGCCTCGCTAACGCTGCCTTTCTGTCCCCACGGTTTCCACTCCAGGGAAGGGCTTCTAACATAGTCCAGATGCTGAAACCCATCAGGTAGAATAGCCGCCAAACGTGTATTGCTTGCGCAAACTGATATGTTTTTGTGTTTTTCCAGAAATATCATCTTATTGAGTCACAGTGCTAGGTGAGTCGTCAGGACCTGTTTTAATGAATTGCATGCCGTACGTTTTCCCGTGTGAATTCACAGATTACGTCAACCATAATACTATTCCTCCACTAGAGAGATAAATTAATTAAGTTTCATGTAGTGGTGTTTTTGCGCTATTACCTCACCACAAATGAACTTTTTTATCTGACTTCTATGGGATGAATAAAAAGATTAGATAATACTGCATGCAGTTCTGTGGTGAGAACCTTGGTGACGTAGAATTATTTAAAATTAATTGATCGTATTTACTTCTTCAAAAGACGCATGGCTGTCCAAAATTTCCTAAATTTTTATAAATATTTTGTAGATTACTTTTTAATAGTTTCTTTTTAACTCTTGTATTTTCTCCCAGTTACATCATTGGAAAGATCAAATTCTACTAATTTCATGGTTTAAAAAAATATCCAGCCACAAAGGAAACGCCAAACGCCGAGTCGATATCGAATATTTTACTGGAATCAATGGTTATTTGTCATTAACGTACACGTCAAATCGATGTCGATCGTCGAGACGACATCGTTTCGATGTTCGTTAATGGGTTGTATCGACTCTCTGAGGACATACGTATTTCGAAGATTCTAGAAAAATTTCAATATCAAACCTTTTTTACATTTCATTGTTGGTTGAGATAAAAGCTGTGAAAATTTTATGATTGAAACAAAAAGTAGAATTGTTAGAACAATCACTCTGCTTTCATAATCTCTCTGTTTGAGTTTGCTTTTGTTTACCCTAACCTTTTTTCACATTTTTTATCGATATGCATGCTTTTTCTTTAGAATTTACCCATCCCGGCATGAAGTTTACATGATGCTATTCCGTCCGCATGAACTTTAGCTTTCAAATGGGTGAATTCCTAAGCTCTTTAACAATGTTTTTTTCTAGGTCTAACATGATATCGTGTAAAAATATTACATTTACAAAAAAGAGAAGTTAATATATAATTATAATTTTGAAGATGCACAGGTATTAATGCATAACTCCTCCAGGTGCTTAAAAAATAATATATATCTATTATATATATTTCTGCTGAAACTGTGTGAACGTAGACTAGTAGTTTACAAACAAGCGTGACTTTCTCACAAATTCAAAACATATTTCAATTTTGAGAAAGGACGAGAACTACTCCGCCACTAAAATATCTTAACATTTGATGTAGAGAGTTTTCCATGCCAGCCCTAGGCCCTGAGCCTCCCGCCCGCCCCAGGCGCCATGCAGCCGCGGGGCGGGTCGGCGGTTCGGGTTGGCCGGGTTTGTCTCTGCCTGTCTCTGTGACGTTGTGTGTGCCGCACGTGTGGTAGCGCCAGTGTGTCCGACCGGATCCAACACCACCGCCCTTCCTTCTGCCGTCGCGACAACATGCCGGGCCACGAGGACCTGTACCAGCCCCGCCTGGGGCGCGCCGAGCGGTCGCTGAGCCGAGCCGACGCCCTGGTTGGAGTCGGCCGCGAGCGCTCCATGAGCCGGGCCGATGTGCTGGCGTTCGGCCGCACCGAGCGCTCGGCCAGCCGGGCCGACGCGCTCGCGTTCGGCCGCACCGAGCGCTCGGCGAGCCGGGGCGACGCTCTCGGAGTGTTCGGGCGCGAGCGCTCCAAGAGCATCGCGCCCATCGGCCGGCCCTAGGCCCCTACACGCTCTCCGCCATGCTCCCTCTCCCGCTCGCTCTCCCGGACCGGCTCCCTTCTCCCTCTCTCTCTCTCTCCCCGGGAGGGGCCGGCCGGCAGGCGGACAGCAGTTAGTACGTACCGACTATGAGCGCCAAAGTGGCCACAGCCCGCCAACAGGGGCTGTCCGCTAATCGGATGAGCGATCTGCCTACCTGAAATAAAAAGTAAAACTTGTTAAAAAAAAAATAAAAAAAAATTGTTGCGTGATGTTGTTCAAGAACGACCACGCGCGCTGATAAGTTTTCTTGGACGTGAGACTCGTCCCATTCGCGGACTGTCTCCTCGCACTTCACTGTCGCTTCGCCACCTCGTCCCATTGATTCATTCAAACACCTCACTGAGCTGACTGTACTCGCTCCTTCGTTTTCATGATCGCGACTCTCTTGGCGCCTCTGTCAGCTTCCACCAGACGTGTTTTGACACGGGGACCGCCTGGAGTCCAATCCAGCGGGCTGCACCGTAACCAACACCAGCTTGCACCCATCGCAAACCAGACAAATATGCACATACTCCAATAACGAACCAACATCTAATCTCGTTTCATTTTAAGTCCATTCGCATTTACTTAGTATAACACGCAAATAACTCAAATTGGACTAACCGACATTGAGTTCGATTTCAATACCCATGACAAAATATTTTGTTTCGTTGCATCATTCGTGACTTTATCTCCTTTTAGAAGACTGTCGCGCACTGCTTCGTGCTTATTCTGTGCTGGCCCGGCTTACAGCTTTGCACCGTTTCTGTCTCCGTGTCTTCTGTGTGTTGTGTGTATCTTCATTTTGTATGTCAGTGTGGCGTTATTCCTGTTTCACGTTATCCTCAACCTGAAGTCCCTGGTTAGAGTTGTACTTAACTGACTGAATTTTGTTGCCTATATCTAGCCAGGGGCTCTCCACTACACAATGTGGAATTTTCGAAGGAAAATTTTTGTACCTTTTCAGCTAAATTTATCAATATTTTCTACAACTCTTTACACGGTGTGGGGCAGAAACACGATCTACAAAAGCCCCTCTCTGAAAGTCTGTAAAATAGAAGTATCTAAAGTCTTCTTTGTCCAGTCTTGTGTAAGGCATGTATTTAAATGAATAGTTTTCTATTTTCTCTATTTCATACTCTTTCTTACTTGTCGCAGTAACTACGCTTTTAGTTACGTTATAAATAGTATTTACTATTGCATGGTTGTTAAAACTACCTTTATCTGCATGTTTCTTTTTAATGTTCCAAACAATGCGGTAAAAACGATGCCTCACTTTTTGAGAAAAGGGGGAAAACTATGAGGAACTCCCCGATTTGGAGGAGAACTCAGATTTAGAGGTAGTCCCCTCAACAAAGAATGAAATCTACCTCAATTTTTAAGGAAACATCCTCAAAATCTGAGGAATTTTCCTCAAAATCAGAGAGCTCCTCTAAGTTTTCCCTTTGAGACATTGTTTTTACCGAGCTCAAATTCTTACGGAGCTTGTACAGATTAATCTAACTGTAAACTTAACTGCGTATTGTCATGAATAAAAAATACAACGCCGCAGCTCTTCACAACCGCATAAGAATTGCGCGAAGTGAAGTACTGCACATTTCAATAACTACTGATACTCTATCAGTCTCTTTTTTTTTCCATGTCGTCTGTTCTGTTTGTGTATGCGATCCGCTCCCCCTCTCTCTCACTTCCACCCGTGCCCTCCCCTCTCTCTCTTTCTCTCTCTCTCTCTGACGGGCGCGCGCCCTGGCCCTGGCTGCGTCCGCAGGTGGAGCCGCCGCAGCCGGCACGGGCTGCCCGGCGGCCAGCAGCGCACCGTGGTCGACTACCGCACGGGCTACATCCGCAGCCACCTGAGGTCGCCGTCGGGCCGGGTGCGGTGACCGGAGGAGGGCCTGCAGGGCCTGCTCCTGCTGGGCCCCGGCACGGCCGGCACGCCCCCGGGGACGCCCCCGCCCCCGCTCACGCCGCGCATGGCCTTCGGCGAGGACTAGCGACTCTCCCTCTGTGGGAGATACGCACCACGGTGGCCGGCGGGAGGAAACTGGGGGAAAGTCCACCCGGCGTGAGGCTAGGATAAGGTATGGGGTACGCCGCCGCCGCCCGTATAAGGCGCCGCGGGACCCTTCTTACCCTACACTGTCAGAAAAAAACCACGGTGTTTGGTACGGGAAAGTCTGGTAGACAATTTGCCTGGTCAGCCTGTACCTGATCGAGTACGGTCTTTTAAGTACGGACCACGGTTATTTTTAACATAGAGTCTTATGGGCGCCACAGTAAATGAGGCACAGTCATCCTGTACCTTGCCCACCACAGTCATCCGTACCCAGTCCTGTACTTTGGTACAGGATTTTTGACAGTGTAGTCTCGCACATGGCGGGAATTTCCCCAGTTTACTCTTCTAGCCGTCGAGCGTAGATGCGCATCTCTCACAGAGAGGGTCCCGAGCGAAGACTGATGATGAGGAGAAAAAAAAAACAACCCCGATGTAATGTAATGGGGGGTGAGAGCGGGAGAAAGCAGACTCTGACCAGGAAACATGTAGGAAAGTGTGAAGTGAAACTTGGAGCGCCGCCGCCGCCGCGGGCCGCGGTGACGGAATGAAAAACAATGCGAGTGTATGTATGTGTATGTATAAATGTATGTATATCTGTGTGTATGAGTTGGTACGTTTGTATTGACATTTTTAGTACATCTGAATGTAATTTGTAACACTTGTATATTATATCTCGTTCTGGGAAATGTTCTCACAATGTTCGCGATTACATGTGCGGGCATTTCCCCGATATCAGCCCATTCTTTACATGACTGTTTTCTGCAAAAAGTAAGAATATTTTACCTCAGGCCTATCTACAAATCTTTGCATGTGACTGTGACTTTTTACTCACTTCGTTCCAACTTACAAATTTTATCACGGTCACAGAATCGATGCTAGTCCATCCCGTTCACTATAATGCATTTTGTGAAATTTTCATCCCGAAGCATCCAAAACAGGCTGTTTTTAGTACAATAAAATATATGCATGTTTGTCTGACTGTAATTTTGACTGAGCTGTTGACTCAGTGATGTCTAACTTTAGAGACCTTCATAGAATATCTACTAAACTCTTTTTCACCCCAGCCCTAAAATTATTATACCCGTATATCGATACTGTAAATAAATGTTTAGAAGACGCACTCGGATTTTTTTTTCCGTCCCCTGTGATCCGTTGACGATACTCCATGTCCTGGCAAGGGCCAGTGTGCGTACGGAACTGGTGAAGGGAGTATCTCTGCTGCTACCCCGCGTAGCTAACCCCAGCTACGCAGCAAGCAGTCCAATACAACCAACACAGCAGGTAATTATTCTGCACTATTCAGAGGCATTTACGACTTCCAAATGTTGCGAAATTTTCGATGCTTGGCGAAAAAGATGGATTGAAAAAGATGAGTTTAACGCGGAACTTCTATGAACATTCGATATCCCAGCCATGCTGTAACCAGTCCACACCGCGGCCCTATTGTCTACGAGACGCGTACAAAGAGAGTGAGGGAGAGGATGGGAAAGGAGGGGGGGGGGGGCAACTAACATTAACAGTGGTGTACGAGAGGGAGAGAAAGACCGACTGGAGACAGCCCGAGAGCCGAGAGCGACAGAGGGCGTATGCATAGGTACAGAAAGGAGAAACGCCGAGTGGCGGCTGGCGGCCGCGGGCCGCGGGGGAGACAGGCGAGGCTTGAGGAAAGGAGCGAACAATGCGAGAAAGCGAGAAGCGAGGCGGCATATGCGGGAAAAAAAGAGGACCGGACGCGAGACACAGGGCAGGATAGAGACACAGGGCAGGATAGAGACACAGGGCAGGATAGAGACACGCAGAGTTTGTATGAATTGGCAAAATACCTGCGTTCTCGACAAACAGAAGCGAAGCGGGGGCGGGGTGGGGCGGGCCGAGGCTACGAGTGGACAATTGCAGCGCAACGGCCCGGGCCCGAGACCCTGAAGAGCTCAACAAACAGAACTGTGTAGCATTTCATTTCAGTCACAAGGAGTACTTAGTGTGTGCGTGAGAGTTTTTCAGTTTTTAACAGGATTTATTGGGGGGATTTAAGATACAATATTTGTCAGGAAAAAGGTGTAATATTTTGAAAGAGAGAGAAAGAGAGAGAGAGAGAGAGAGAGAGAGAGAGAGAGAGAGAGAGAGAGAGAGAGAGAGAGAGAGAGAGAATGCGTTTGAGATTTTATTCCTGCGGTGTTTCTGCGTTCGTCTGTTTGAGGACGTCAGGTGGGATCGCTCGGACGAGCAGCAGGTGGGGTGGCCTGGTTGCCTAGTCAGCCAGTCAGTCGCATTGACATTGGCATTAGGCGCGTTTTCAGGATGACATTTCTTTTGTTTGCCGAAGCAAGCAGGTGGGTGAAAGTCGTCCGCCGCAAAGCCATCACATATAGGAGAAAAGTGAGCATGGAGCCCTAAGAAAAACAAATGAAGAAACAAACAAATGCAATAATTTAAAAAATCTTAATTTCACTTCAGAATTGAATGTAACAGTATTTAATTCTAAGAGTATGCTTAAATATTATCAAATTACAACGGTCAGTTCAGCTTTGACGGTAAGGGGCCAAATGAAACAAAACACGCACATTTTCCAGCGATTTCAGAGGTAAACTCCGTTGCCTCAAGAGGAAGAAGAGAGAAATCTTGGTTTTGCAGAGGAAATGTTGAAATGTGGGTCGAGCACATGCAGCAGATGAAACAAAAGCGGATGCGGGGCGTCAAACCGCAGCCTCGCGCGGAGGGGGAGGGGGGGCAGAGGACGGCGACGATAACGCAGACAAAAGCGGCGTGGGGTGAACGTGGTGTGGTGCGGGGCAAAAGTGGTGCGGGGCCGGGGCGGAGTCATCCGTCGACTCTGCTGCACCGACAAAAATGAGGGGGGAGCATCGAAGTGAAACAGCCACGGCATGACAGCAGGAGAGGCGGAAAAGGGGGGGGGGGGGCACGAGCAGCTTCGGCGGGGCGGGGCAGGCCGGGGATGCGAGGTCTGCCGGCGGCTCGGGACCATCGTAGCGGGAAAAATGAGATTTTAACGACGTGCGGCGCTGGCGCGCCCTTGAGGGGGGAGGGGGGAGAGAAGGTCGGCGCACTGAGGGTAGAGGTGCGCGGGGCGAATAGCGGACAATGGAAACGGGCTGGCGGCGGCGGCGCAGGTGCGGGGCGCGCGCGCGACCCGGCGGGCTGACACGCATTTCCATCCCGTTGTAGTCGTCCACCCGCTCCGCTCCAGCTCTGGGGCGGGTGTCAGCGCCAGCCAGGAGGAGGCCATGAGGATCACAATAACGCCCCATGGCGGCGGAGGCGGCGGTGCAGGACGTTTGGAATGACGCAATATATTCGGTGCGAGAGCGGCGGCGGCGCGCGCCTCCTCAGCTTTAAGGCCTGCCGCGCCCGCGCCGCGCCGCGCCTCTAAATCGAAATCAGTAAAATGGGGGGAATAACAGCCTCGGAGAGGAGCGGTCGGGGCTGCTGAATACCCCCTCCCCCCGACTATTCCTCCCCGCAACCCCACTTCTTCGTCGATTTCTCCCGTCTCCCGCGCACTTTGACGTGCGGCGCGGCGCGGTCAACTACCACCGACCGAGGAGCCCTATCCGTCGTCCACCCCCCGGGTCCCCGGGCGGCCGCGTGCCGTGCCGTCCGTAGGAAGGGTCCAGGTCACCGCGAGGGTTCTCTTCAGGACCTCGCCGGCGGCGGGGCGCGCGGGGCGGCTGTTAAGGCTGTAGGCGCGTCACCTCGCATAGTAATGAGTCGGGTATCAGCGTGCGGACGGCGGGGTGGGACATTGTACGGGAAGGGGGTAGTGCGGGGCGAGTGGGGTAGGGCGGCACCGACCCCAAGCTACCGCACCACGCCGTTTACCCACCTGTCATGAACTCCGCCCCCTACCCCTCACCCCACCCCCGTCCCCGCCCCTCCTGCCTCCCTGTGGGCTGAATTAGCAAACAGCATCCCCAGAAGTGAACATTCCGGCCCCGCCCCTCCGGCTGCCTACCCCTTTTCACCGCACCCGCCCCTCCCCAACTTCTCAAATTCCAAGGGAGAGAGAGATGGATCGAAATGAAGATGATGATGGTGATGATCATGATGGTGGTACAGTAGTGGTAAAACGGAAGAGGAGGAACTCGCCGGGAGAGAAAGCAGAAAGCGCGTTTATAACGACCGGTTTCCGATGGGGCTATTCCTCGTGCTCATGGTCTTTGTGATTCCAATAGGAGTTGGATAGAGATACCCCCTCCTGTACCAGGGGACCAGGGGTACAAATACCCGGGTCGATCGTCGATCTTACCCGGGTCGATCTTGTCCCCCCCCCCCCCTTGTACCAGGTATACAAATACCCGGGTTGATCTTAACTGGGTCGATCTTGTACCCCCCGGTACAAATCTTTTGGGAAATTTTGGTACAAATCTCCTAGGGTATTATTTGTACCCTCGGTGTCGACGATACCCAGCGACAACGGTATCCCGACCGTACCACACCGGTGATTGATGGCATTTTTCAACACACAGAACGGGAACAAGGCAGCCGGGAGCCAATCGGCCTGGTACGAGAGGAACGCACGGTACCGCTGCTTCGGCTGCCGCTGCTTCTGTTTTCTCTTTCTTTCTCTTTCCCCATCGTTATGCAAAATTATTGGACTGCGGTGAATTCCTGAATACTGTGTGCGGGGGCTATTTGATCAATGGGTACGTAAGAAATTCTCTGGGTGCTGTCCGGTCGCCACATTGTTCGTTTGGGTTTACGTGAAAACCTTTGACAAAAAATGATGGAAAGTTTTGATAAGTCAAATAACAAATTTTTAAGGACACTTCGATACCTACAACGCAAAGACACGTAATTCTACAGCCGTCGGCGAGACTGACGTAGTTCTTAACCCCGTTTCCAAACACACGTACTTCTTAGGCCTTTGGCAAAACTAACGTAGTTCCTATCTTTTTAACCAAGAAGTACGTGAGTCTTGCCGAAGGCCTCAGAAGTACGTGTGCTTAGAAACGGGGTTGAGAACTACGTTAGTTTCGCCGACGGCTCTAGAATTATGTGTCTTTGCGTTGTAGGTATCGACTTAGTACAAACTTATCATTTTATGAGCGAACAAAAATATGGTTACGTTACTTTATGATACCGATCGTAAATTTACGACACCGTTCTTATTTACTGCACAGGAAACGAAAACATTAACAATTTTAGGATTTATTGGTCACCAAGAGAACGGTCAGGTGCCCGGGGCAGCAGCAAAGAGCTCCCCATGCCCCGCCGCACGCAGCAGGAGCAGGACCACTTTGGTGTGGAATAATAAAAATACTAGCAAGGCGAAAACTTTGACCATATTTTTTTTTCCCAGCGGACGCGTCGTTGTGTTAGTAGATTGCGGTAAGTGCGGGGCGGATGAGGGGGAGCAGGTCTCTCCCCCCCCCCCTCATTTCCTCTGTCGAGAAAAAGCAGAGGCACCGCAAGCGGCACCTAGTCAGTGCACAGGCCGGCAGGGTCGGGCGAGGACTGGCCCTCCTCCCTCTGTAACGCCTGCGGTCACCTCCGCGCGGCCGGCCCCAGCCCTGCCCCACCTCACTCCTAACCCGCCCCGCCCCGCCCCGCCCCGCCCCACCCCACCCCACCCCACCCCACCCCACCCCGCCCCACCCCACCCCACCCCACCCCACCCCACCCCACCCCACCCCACCCCACCCCACCCTACCCCAGCCCACCCCACCCCACCCCACCCCACCCCACCCCAGCGCCGCCCGCAAACCGCGCGGCCTGCAGTAAAGCCCCTAAGCTAAGGTGAGACCGACTCTACTAGCCCGGTGCGGGGTCATCGTTGTTTGCCACTTAACGGCTTTGGCGCGCCGCTGCGTGGCGAGGCGTGGCGCGGCGGGGGCGCGGGTGGCGGTGGTCGGGGTGGTTGGGGTAGGTGGTGGTAGTGGTGGAGGTGGCGGGTGGTGGAGGTGGTGGTGGCTGGGGCAGCGATGTTCGCCCCGCCCTATGCTAGTGCCTGCCTGCACGGAGCAGGGAGGTGGTGTGGTGGTAGTGGGAGTTGTTGGGAGGAACGAGGACCGTTAACCAGCCTATAGTGGAGGCAGAAAGTGGGGCCAGAAAATTCACTGTTACGATCGGCCGTGCCTTGTTGGCCGTACCACGGCCGAGGTCGGACCACGGCTGGAGCCCGGCTATGAGGACCCAATCCTGCTAATGGTCGCGTGGTCCCAGTTATTTCTCCGTATTTAGCCGTTCGTTTTCAGCAGCTGTGCCGCGGCTACTTACGTTCGCCCTACGGAGCCTGGCTGGGGCTCAGCACCCAATAACCATTTGGGTTACAACTCTTCGTTTCCATCCATTTCTCCCGCAGATGTGTGAGACAAAACCACCATAGTTCGCGAGACTGTCGGAAATCATCGCAGCTTTCCATTTACTTCACAAAAAAGGAGGAATACTCAAAAGCCACTCATTAATTCGTTTGAGCAAATGGTAAAACACTCATAGTCATCTCTGCTTAGGACTGACGACTGACGGAACTGCGTTCAACTCGCCACCGCAGAAAGCCCACCACCATCACGACCACAACATTTGGTAAACACCAGTTATCCAACGGACAAGGATTCTCCCCCCCCCCTTTTTTTTTGCCTCCCTCCCTCCCTCTCTCTCCCTCTCTCTCTCTCTCTCTCTCTCTCTCACTCTGTGTTAAGTCGTCTCTTGCTTCCTCTTATCTCGTCCTCCACCCCTTTCAGTGCTAATTCTCCTCAGCTGCCAGGCCCACCCCGCCCCACCCCGCCCCACCCCGCCCCACCGCGCCCCGCCGCGCCCCGGCCCGCTGCGCCGCCGCTCGGCCTGGAGGCTGCACGGCACGGCCTCGACCCGATGGCCCGCTGGCCGAGGCCCTGCCCGCCCCGCCCCGGCAGGCCGGCCAATGCGCAATGCAGCGATCGAAGGAGACTGCTTTTGGGTCAGGGTCTGTCTGCATGATCTCTGCCCTCATAGCCAGGCCGGCTGGGCTGGACCCCCTGGACTTCGGGGGGATACGCCATGCCACGCCAGGTCACGAACTACAGAGCGACTCACCGACGGGTAGATCGGGACCGAGGGGGTTCCTACACTCAGCATCCTCGTGCGTCGAGGAGGAACAAAACTCTCTGAAATTTTTTATTGAACACCTTGTAATTCAGAAAAATTCAGGAAAATGCAGAATCGAATCGGAAAAAATTCTGAAAAATTCGGAGAGAAATTTAGAAAAGTACAGGGAAATTCAAGCAAAACTTGCAAAGCGTTCAGAAAATAAAAACAGATAAATTCTCAAAAAGTCATAAGAATTTACAAAACTTCACAAAATTTGAACACCAAAATTCAGAGCAGCTGTTTTCCCCTCGCCGCGCTCACACTGGAAGAACGCTGTGTTAGACAGCTTTACGTTTCGATTGTAGCGGGGTTACGCCCTTTGTTTCGGTACACCACGCACACCGTATTGCGAGAGTGAAAACCCCCTCGTCCTTGGTAGACCGTAGACCTCGCTATCGGACGGATACTTAAACATTTTACGATGGCCAGGACAATGGAAAATGAGGAAATGAAAATTCATGAAATAAACGTGTTGCTGTGCGAGTAGAGGGAAAGGCGTACAGAATTGGTGGGAGAGGAGGTGGAGGGCGGATTGGGGGAGAGAGGGGGTACGACATCCGTCAATTTCATAGTATGGAGAGGAGGGGAGAGGGCGGACATGCTGCGGTGAGTAATCCCCCCCGCCTGCTGAGAGCGCCCCCCCCCCCCTCCTCCATTCTCTCCCTGCCGCCGCCCCCCAGGCACACATGGCCTACTACTGTTTCGGATGGAGCTTTGATATTTGATCGGAGCTCGTGTCGAGGCCGAGGCGCGGTGCACGGCAGCGCTTGAGTTCGGACGGCAGGGAGCCAATCCCTCGTGACGACCACTCCGGCGCAGAATGCAACGGAAGATAATTTGTTTTTTTTTTACGATTGATTTTTTTCTTTTTATTTTTCAAGGAAAAATTTCCGTCACTTTTTGATAAATTTCGATCTTCCTCCCCCTATTTCTGAATTTTGTATTTTATTTTTCAGCTTATTTATTTTTTGTTCATTCGCTCTCGAATTTTCTGATTTTTTGTATCTTTCTACTTTATTATATTGTTTTTTTAAATGATTATTTTGGGGCCATAGAACAAATTTTTGAATTGACTCCTCCTCGGATTTTACTGCTTTGAAGCAGGGGGCGAGGTCCAAGTCCAGTCGGCCTTCCGGAATATCTAAGCTTGCGAGAATTTCGAGTGCGGCCCTGAGGGAGGGGTCTGCACCCGCCTGGTCTGAAAGAAAACGGTTTTGCGTGATCTAGCGTCTCGATTTAATTCCTGCACTAGTCTGTGAGTGTGTGTGAGCGTACAGCTGGAGAGGTTGAGGTCCTTGAGAGGGTGCATGTGTGTGTGTGTGTGTGTGTGTGTGTGTGTGTAAGTGTGCACCCCGGAGGAAGCGAGGGAGGGAGATGAAAATAGACGGACAGATAGGAAGGGGAGTTGTTTACTTCCGCAGGTCGGTATAGCAGAGTGCCCCACTATTTAGAGAAAAGGGGAGAGAAGGAAGAGAGAAAGAGAGAAAGAGAGAAAGAGAGAGAGAGAGAGAGAGAGAGAGAGAGAGAGAGAGAGAGAGAGAGAGAGAGAGAGAGAGAGAGAGAGAGAGGGTGGCTGTGCCCATAGGAGATCCCACATTGGCAATGGAGGGCAAAGAAGGAAGAGCAGACTTGGCGAGGGAGAGAGAGATAGAAGGGAGAGGGGAGGGTTTAAGCGGCTCGGTAAGGTTAATGTTGCCACGCGACGTCCGTCCATCCACTGTGAAAAAGAAGTCGTCAATTTGTGGGAAAATATTCTACGAGACTTGTGGTGAAAGTGAGAGACTAACTAAAAAACTTCCAAAATTCCGAACCTAGTTCTGAGTTTAGGAAGCATTTAATAAATTTACGAATTGGTACCGCAAAGGTTCAGAGTTCAGAGTCGTTGTAACGATTATTCTTATTTCCTGGCAAAAATCGTAAAAATCAGATAAAGTCCAGAAATTACCGAGAAATTTCTTATCCTTAATTAGAAATGTACTAAGCTTACAAGAATTCTCCAGGATTTTTTCTGTAGGACATTATGCCCTAGCTTGACTTGTGTTTCGAAATTGTACCAGTCCGTGTCGCGTAATCCAAAACACGACAATGGTCGAATTTTGAGAAACTTTTATTTCACAGTGGAAGTCCAGCAGCCTTGCGTAAAAAAGGGGCGCGGGTTGTGAGAGTTGGCGTGTAAGTGAGAGAGAGAGAGAGAGAGAGAGAGAGAGAGAGAGAGAGAGAGAGAGAGAGAGAGAGAGAGAGAGAGAGAGAGAAAGGGGGGGGGAGAGAGAGAGGGAGAGGGAGAGGGAGAGGGAGAGAGAGAGAGAGAGAGAGAGAGAGAGAGAGAGAGAGAGAGAGAGAGAGAGAGAGAGAGAGAGAGAGAGAGCGAGCAAGGGTAGGACGACGAGCGTTCGTGTATCTGTATGTGAGCGTCCGTACGTAAGAGAGCGCGCGCGTGCGCATGTGTGTGTATGACCCAATGTAAAACGAGCCGGGAGTGAGATTAAGGCTAGACTGTGCTGGCAGACTGATGTAGCGGTGACGATTTATCGCGCCTAGCAGGCCAGGAGCGAGCGAGTGAGCGAGCACGAAAGAGAGAGAGAAAGAGGGGAAGGTCGTGGTGCTGATACGAAAAACACGCCGACTTAATGTAATCAATGTCAGGAGAAGGCAGCGTATCCACTCCCCACAGCTCCTGGAGTAATGGTTGCTATGCGTGCGTGCGGAATAAATCATGGAGAGTTTGTAAACCTCTCGGAAAATAAAGGGCCTCGCCCCGCCCCGCCGCGCCCCGCCCCGCTCCCTCACTGTCACGCCACATCACCCTGACGCGGCGTGAGACGAACAATCTGCGCGAACTTTTGCGCGCGCGCGCGCGCGCACACACACACACACACACACACACACACACACACACACACACACACACACACGTGCGCACTCACAAACACGGGCGCACAAGCAGACGTCATCGTTATGCTAAGGGAGCCAAAATACATGTACTTCTCCGCCACCTGTTCTCCCGAGCGGCGCGGGACGAACTAGAAAATACACAAGGAGCTGCTGCTGCTGCTGCTGGTCGTCCCGTTGAGCACGGCCCACAGTCACTTTCGCTCCTTTAGCCACACGAGGATATCCTCGCCAGGCGCCAGGCCACATAAAAAAATCTGCGGGGTATTCGATGGGATTCGCGCGACATCGATGTAAAGAGGAGGGGTCGGAGGGGTGTGTGTTTTTTCTTCTAATAACCCTGCTTAGCAGCACAACTCGATCTTGTTTCCCCCTGTGCTCCAGCAAAGATCTAAAACCAGAAAAATGCAAAGTTGCAGCAACCCTCGCATTCTTTACTAGAAAATTGATGTTGGGACAGAATATTATGCATAAGTTGACCAAATATCATCGGTGAACTCAACTAGCTGTAATAGTGTTATCTCCGCCATAATTTCATGTTTGTGCCTGGGGTTACCACTCGCTAGATGCTGCAGCTTTTCATTTTTGAAGTTGTAGTTAGAAGATTATTTATGAGATATACACACCAGCATTAAAAAAAAAAAAAAAAAAAAAAAAACATCGCTGGAACTTGGAACTTAAAACTGAACGACAAGCTACGCCGCTTGGGGCGGGGAATAAGAAAAGAGAGAAAAGAAGAGCGAGATGAGGAGGGGCATCATTAGCCGGCTATAACCCGCTAATTAGGACGTTCTCTCTCTCACTCACACCTTCACCTGCTTGTTGTGCTATTCCCTTTCCCTCTCTTTCCGGGAGCTCGCCACCTCCCCTCGGTCTGCCCAGCTTTTATCTCGCGCGAAAAGGGGAAAATCACGCAGACGAACAGGGGGGGGGGGGGGAGGAAGAGACGGAAGGGGTCAGATGGAGGAAGGGAACGATGGATAATTTGAAAGAGCTCGTTGAAAGTGCAGATCCTTATCTCAGAATCAACGCGATGTTGCAACTCCGCGTAGTGCGATTGCGTTGGCGGAAATCTGCAAATGAATATTGATTACAGCAGTACGAAGCCTGCTTAGATCATGATTATTTATCCACAAGAGGATAAGGGAAAAGGAAAAAAAAAGTTGGAACTCATGTTCTGATTGTAATAAACCACCCACCCCATCTCCAAACCCCACTACGGTTTTGGTCTTTCTGGCAAAAGGAACTCCCGGTATACACCGAGAAAACTCAAGAAAATATTTATCGACGGACGGGAGAGAAAATGACAGATGAAAAAAAAGGTTACTTGCATGAGGACTGATCATTTCGAGTGACCGAAAATGAAGACGAACAAAATGCCATCAACTTGCTTCCGTGAAATGAATATATCCGCGGGACTTGCATCTCGCCAATAAAGGGTCAGGTCCTGCTCTTCCCGGGACCACCACCACCGCGCCGGTTCCTCGCGCATACTTGGATGGACCGGAGTGACTGGGCAAAATTAGCTGATCTTTGACAAGTAAAGCATGACGCTCAACGGGAGGTCGGTGGTGATGCGGCTCGGCAAGAGGCGGCGGGGTACGGCGGGGTGCGGTGGGGTGCGGTGGGGTGCGGCGGGGTGCGGCGGGGTGCGGTGGGGTGCGGTGAGGTGAGAGGTGCGGTGGGGTGCGGCGGGGTGCGGCGGGGTGCGGCGGGGTGCGGTGGGGCGTGGACGAGTCTGATGGCAAGCTCCGTGCCGTATCATCCATCCTGCCAAAGCCAGCAGGAGTTGAGCAGCGCATGATTCCCAATATTTCCTCGTTGTTTCTAAGCAGCGAAGATGAAACAAAATCAGAATGAATGATCAAAACACTCGCCGCTCTCGCGCGCGCGCAATGCGCGCAGCACAGTTACTAAACAAAAAAAAAAGTACCATCGTAAAAAAACCAGCAATGAAAAATTGAGTCAAATGTTGAGTGCTGTTCGGTGGGAAAAAAAAAGAAGAAAAAAAAAACAGAGAAAGGATGGATTGTAAAAATATGTTAAAAAAAAAAAAGAAGAGCGGGATTGCGGCTGTAGGAAAAAAACCCGAGGTGCGCGAGCGGCACGGTGGCAGCAGCAGCAGCAGCAGCGGCAGCGGGAGCGGCGGCGCGCCGCGCTGTAAATCAACAACCCTTTTTGCCCGCGGTAGAAAAGAGGTTTTGCGTTTCATAAATTCCCGGGGCGCGGCGCCGCGGCGCACGCGCTGCCGACACGCGATTGAGAGCGGTGCGGTCCAGACCATACAGCAGCACGCGCGGTCCACTGCAGCAGTCGCGGCGCGTTATCGAGGGACGCGAAGGAAAAAAAAAAGTGCCCCCTAACACGTTTCGCAGCGCTGCTGCTGTTTCAACTGGAGGAAAAAAAATTGTAATCAAGGAAATAATATAATGTTATGGTTGGGGGGACGCTCCGCTGGTGCCGGGCCGGGCCGGGGGCCGGGCGCGGTGATCCACGGATCCACAGAGATAAAAGTCTGGGCGAGGCGGCGCGCGACGCGGCCGCCAACTGGCCAACGTCAAAAAAAGGAAAATAATTTTTTTATTTTTCACAAAAAAAAAGGGAAATGATGAAACGGTTGTAGGACGACGGGCCGCGACGCAGGCCTGATGCTCTGCGCCGGTGGTAAAGTCCGCCCCCGATAGCGCTTCGCTTCCGGCCGTTATCTCCGGCAGACTGGAATTGAAAATACTGCACTGAAACTGTTAAAATATTCGGACGGAAATCAATCTTATGCGAGAGTATTTTACGAGATTTAATGAAGCTATCCGGAGAACGTTCGAACCAAAATGAAAATCCATGTTCATTTCATATCATTTTTAGCGACATTTATAAATGCGAAGATTTTTGGTAGGCCGGAATTCATCCAAGCCCCGTGTGCGTGTACCCAAATTTGTAAATTTGGTCGGCTGTGCTCTCTCCTTTTATTTGCAGAGAGGAGAGAGCCTTGCTGCCGGTTCGAAGAATAGCTCGGGCTCTGGGAAGGAAGTGCGTTGGCGGAGTCAAGTTGTTGGCGTAATCACTTTTGGTAGTCTGTCATTTGCATACTTGTGCAGAGAAGGTCTGCCGGTCCACCACCAGCCCAACAAACCCTCCTCCCCCTTTCTCTCTCTCTCTCTCTCTCTCTCTCTCTCTCTCTCTCTCTCTCTCTCTCTCTCTCTCTCTCTCTCTCTCCATCTCTTTCTGTCTGTCTGTCTGTCTCTCGCTTTCTCTTCCACCCCTCTCTTCTACTTCCCTACGCCGGATCGACGAACCGCGTAGTCGCAGCGCTGTCACTAAACTTTTCGGTTTCGTTGCACTCCGTCCCAGCCTATATATACGTACTCCTCCCCCCTCCGGCCCCGACGTCAAATTACACCCGAATGGAAAGCTACTAGGACGAGTAATTGAGGACCAACGGTGAGGGGGGGGGGGGGCAGCCTACCCGGCCTGTAGGGAGGGGCGGGGCATTAAGTGGAGAGACGGGAGGGGGTAGTGGAGCGCAGCGCAGCGGTCTGATTGCTCCGACGCCGCTGCCGCTACCGCCGGGGTCCTGGTGATTAAAAGGCCCAAACAAAAACAAGGACGACGCCGTTCAGAGAATTTTTGGCTCGAGTGCGGCTGCTGCAGCGTCCCACCCGAGCCGACGGGGCGGTGGTTGGGAAAAACAACAGAAACAGTCTAAAAGCCTTGATGACACAAAGGAGCTCCGGGGGAAGAGAGGGAGGGGGGGAGAGCAGGTGATGAGGTTGGGGGGGAGGGAGAGGGGAGAGGGTTAAAGGGCCGCAGGCAGGGCCACACACGAGGGGAGAGGCGTCTGCTGACAGGCGAGTCACAACTGCACCCATAATTTTTCGCGTTGTTTTATTCGGACCCGAGAGGGGAACAACTCTGAATTTTGGTGTACAAAGTTTGTAAATTTTCGAAAAATATTTCTGAATTTTTGTGGACTTTCATCGAATTTTTGATTAAATTTTAACTTTATTTTTCTGACTTTTAAAAAAAAAATCTTTTTTTTTCTGAATTACGAGGTGTACAAAAATTTCACATTTTGTTATCCTCGGACCGCTCATAATGCGTGCAATTCGGGTGGCGGGAAACATAAGCGCAAGCCGCCGCCGCAGCAGCAAGCAGCAGCAGCAGCAAGCAGCAGGTCGCATGAACACATATATAAACACTGACACTGCGAGGAATAAGCATATAAAGTTTCTCGTCAAAACGAAATGCAAGCAGCAGCAGCAGCGGCGGCGGCGGTGATGGCGCGGCGCGGGCGCGACAAACAGCGCGTCTCCTGGCCGCCGCCGTGACGGCCTGCCTGCCTGCCTGCCTGGGGGTGGGCCGCCGCCGGGGGCGGGTCGCGGGGGCGGGGGCGCGGGTCAGGGGCGGGGGCGGAGAGGAGGAGGAGGCGGCTCCAGCCAGCAGCAGCAGCAGCAGCATCCCCCCCACCCCCACTCACTGGGCCAGTGTGCTACGAGCAGCGGACCCGGCAGGGCAGGACTCGCGGCTCGGCTCGGCGCTGCTCGGCGCTGCTCGGCGCGCGCGGTCCCGGGCGCCTCGCCTCTGCTGCCGGCGGCACGTGGAGCCCCCCGTCACCCGTCACGCGCGTCTCCCACAGCGCCGCGCCGCCGCGCAGCCGCGCCGGACGTGTCGACGAGGCGGAGCGAGCGCACGCGCGCGCGTGTGTGTGCGTGTGTGCGTGTGTGTGTGTGACAGTGCGTGAGCTCGTGCGCGTGTGTAGTGAGTTTTATTTTGTGCGTGTTGAGTGCGTGTGCGTGTGTGTGTGTTGGAGTTTCGTGTCTATCAAAAAAAGGAAAACAAAACTTGTTTCTGTGCTGGAGAAAAAGTGAAAGTACGTATCATACATATCATATGGTGTTTGTGGGAAAAATATACATACACAAAAATAAAATAAAAAATAAAATAATAATAAAAAAGATCACGCAGCTGAAATCAGATGTGAAAAATTAGCACCACGGCTAAACACTTCAAAAAACAGAAAAATAAAAAAAGCAGGGTAGCTAGAAAATAAACACCGTGCCTTAAAAAAATTAGCTGCGCCTTTAAGGCTAAAATATTAATACACCTACAATTTTTTTTTGGCTCTGACGTGAATTTTTTTTTTGGGGGGGGGCGCGTAAATCCTTATTTGTCAGGTTAGCTGGAGGTCGGACCGCGTGTTAGTACTGGGAAAGGGGAATCGCCGAGCGAATGGACTGCGCGTCTTGGGGGTAAAAAGGGGTTGCCCGATGAACGGAGGAGAGTGAATCCCTTCTCTTGTAGCAGCCAAAGGGGCGGGCAGCGGCCGGGGAAGGTCACACACACCACAAACCCGCCCCACCCCGCCCCGCCCCGCCCCGCCCCGCCCCGCCCCGCCCCGCCCCGCCCCACCACACCACGACCCCTGGTGCGCCCCGCCACGCCCAACCAATGCTTGAGAATTCCCAGCCCGCTTCCCCACTGCCCCTCCTCGGCCGACATTTCCATAGCAAACGTCTCGGGATTTGTTGTTTCAGGTTTGTTAGGGAAATAGAAAGAAACCTTTCCTGCCGCCGCTTGGGGTTGTCGGGGACGTCGGACCCGGCCGGGCCGGGCAAGCACAATGCACCTAAATAAAAAAATATACATTTAAAAAGTTATATTGGAAGTTTCAGCAACCGTTGAGCGAATGCCCCGGGTACAAGCATAAAATTGTGGTTGCGACAAGAATGTTAAGCTTGTGGGCCCTGAAATGCTGACTCGACCTTCCGGCCGTACCTGAGATGACCGTAAGGTGGCTGATACAACTTTTCATGTGTGTGGCGCAGGGCAAAGCCGACCGCGGCGGGGGCCAAGACGGAAATGCATAACTGTGTCTACCGAACGAGCAGGGGCAGGGCGGGGGAGGAGGAGTATATCACGTAGAGTGCTGCTGAAAGCAACTTTTCATCTTCTGATAAACATAAAATGTGCGGCGCCGCCAGTTGCGAGAGGAATGATTTCACACATCGCTGGCGCCGTTCCGCGCTGCTCGGACCACGAGTGTTCCCGAGGGGTCCTCCACTGTAAATTCAAACTAACACTCTAAATGACCATGGACTTTTATTGTTACCAGCCCCTGGACTTTTTTAAACATGCCTAAGCCGGATACAATATTGTGTATATTTAGTTACATTTTTAAAAATTTTGTTACTAGCTAGTTACAAAATTTTCTAAAATGTAACTAACTACACACAATATTGTATCCGGCTTAGGCATGTTTAAAAAAGTCCAGGGGCTGGTAACAATAAAAGTCCATGGTCATTTAGAGTGTACACCGATTTTTCTATTGTATCTGGTTTTTCGTGATTTTCCTTGGTTTATACTGCTTTTATCCTGATTTTTCCTCATTTCACCCGATTTTTCCTTGATTCTTTTCAGAATATTTATTGACTTTTTTCTGATGTTTCTGATTTTGTTTTAGGGTGTGCACTGATTCTTTTTTTTTTAGTGAAGGAGCCCGCTCGAGTGTCCGGCTGAAGCTGCAGCTGAAGCTCTGCCAGCAGTGTGTCCAACTGACAGAGCGGCGGCGGAGGCAAAACCTGCGGTCGGACCCACGCGCCCCTTACTGACTCCCCGCCCACCCTCACCTCTACTCCCCATCACGGGCCTACCCGACCGCCCTCCGCACCACTCCGTATATATCCCCCCAAAAGCTCGAGATGGAGGGGGAAGGATGAGGTGGAGTAAAGGGGTTGGGGACAGGAGGAGGGGGGGGGGGGGTTGAGGCGCGACCACAATCCAGAGGGCCGCGCCGCTCGCGCTAAGAGCCGCGCGAGGAGAGGAGATAGGCGGCACCGTACGCGCGCGGCACACGCCCCGGCGAGGCACTACTGAGCATCGCAGCCCGGCCTCGACCCCGCCCCGCCCCGCCCCACCCCACCCCGCCGGACAGGCCCCGCGCGGTGTAAATGGAAGGCCCGTGTCGTCGCGTCATTAACCCCTTGGGAAGGGGAGGAGGGCGGGGCGGGGCGGGGCGCGGGGGCGGCGGGACGGGACGGTGGTGGCCTTGTCAAAGTCCTGCTTCTTTTTGTGATGCTACTTGCCCTGTGCGTCCTCCCGCGCGAACGTTTCTGATCAGAAAAGCTTTTGAAGGGAGAGAAAAGAAACTGAAAAGAGTGTGAGGAAAAAAAGGGGTTGTGGGGTGGGGTGGTGGTGATGGTGTGCAGGAAATGTCTGGATCTTCAAATCTTTTCTGTGGAGTACTGTGTATAATACCAATAAGATTTCAGGCCCAAACTTCGCTCCTATCCTGCTGTCGTCTCACTTAAGGATTAAAAGGCAATCTCCCTCTCACTCACACTGGCGCCAAGTTCGTCGTAATTCCGTGATGAAATATTCCTGCACCGCGCGCCCCTCCAGGCCACGCCCAGCAGCAGCGGCTCCACACCAGGCAAGGCCCGCAGTTCAATAAGAGGATCCCGACGCGTGCGGAGCTGCAGAGCTGCCTGCTTCTGCTGGCTTCCATGCCTATCCTATGGTCGACCACACATTTCCAATTTTCCCGCCAGAGAAGAAAACGATGCGCATTTCCGCTATTTTATTTTTAACGTAATTTTTTTTTCCGAAAGAGAAAAAAGAATATTGCATTTATGTTCTGACAAAAGAAGTCAGAAGAGCTTGTGTGATTTTTTTTTATTAAGAGACGGAGAGAAATGAGTAAAAAAACAATGCCAGTAATAGTTATCTTCAGTCTGCCTCGACGCTCCGAGTTTCATCATCGCATAGAGTTGGGTTTGCTGCCACGGCGGCTGACTCGGGAGGCTTCCAAGAGAGTTCAAACCCCCGCCCCTCGTCACAGCTGATTTCTCCGCCCCTATTCGCCCACCCCGCCCCGCCCCGCCCCGCCCCGCCCCGCCCCGCCCCGCCCCGCCCCGCCCCGCCCCGCCCCGCCCCGCCCGCTGCGCGCTCGGTTTGATGAAGAAGGCTGGGGTTCTCAATCTGCAGAGGCTGAGCTGGCTGCTAGGCCCCTCCTCGCCCCGTTGCCAACTTTGCTACACCTTAGCTTCCACCACCCCACCTCCCCCCACCGCAACCCACCACTCCCCACCATCCTCGCCTCATACCTCACCTCGCACCCAAAAGCGCGCCCCGCGCCGCCCGGCCTCGCCTGCGGGCCGTGGACCAAAACGCCAAATAGATGGGTGGTGGTGGTGGTGGTGGGTCCCATTGAGCCGCATTAATATTCAACGACACAATCCGCCATTTTATCGGATGCCTCTCTCTCTCTCTCTCTCTCTCTCTCTCTCTCTCTCTCTCTCTCTCTCTCTCTCTCTCTCTCTCTCTCTCTCTCTCTCTCTCTGCCCCACTCCACTAATGCAGCGGCTAGTGTCGGCTAGCGGCGCGACGCGATCCACGCGGCTTTGGCTCCATTAGAGAGACACGTTTAATTTGTGGCACTCAGCCGACGCGCTGCGCGCAATTTCACGTTTGCCGCGCCAAGAATCTTAATCCGCCTTCTTGTCGGGCCGCTCCGCCCCTCTTCTCTCCCGGCGCTGCTGCTGCTGGCCTCTCTGTTTTCTGCCTCACTACTTGTCCCTGGGCTGCTTAAATAATCAGAGCACTACGCTGGCGGTAGAGGCAAAGGAACAGCCCGTCCTTGGCACGGGCTCGGTCCAGCGAGAGCCTCACAAGCCGTGCCGGGGCCCGTGGCCGAGGCCGTGCGCGGGATCTAGCCGGCTGGTCTGGACACAAGAGGCAGTCCCCCCCCCCTCCCCCGCGTGGCGGCCCCGGCCAGAGACCTCCTCCAGCTCTTAAGGTAGAAAGTCCTGAAGCACAGGGACACAGGGGGAAAAAAGAGGGAAAATCACTGCGACTGTGTTACATAAGGGGTCGTTCACGTATTACGTAACTCATTTGGGGTAAGGGAGGTGGTGAGGTTAAGGTTGTTACGCGGAAAAAGGAAGGGTTTGTCGTAAATGTTACGAAACATTCCCAATTTAAAAGAAGGAAAAAATGACAAAAAAACAACAAACAAACAATAATTCAGACTACACCAGGGATATGTAAATATTTGGAGATTTAAAGATCTTAAGACGAAATTTCTTTCGTAATCATGTATGCTTGGGAATTAATGCAAACACAAATATTTACTTTAATACAAAAAATAAAACCAACAAAAAGTTTCAAAAAAAAAAAAAAAAAAAAAAAAAAACCTGATCCAACTGCATTTTTTTTCAGCTACTTGTGACCTGGAAAAGACTGAAAAAAATGTTACTCGTAACATTTGGGTTATAGGGGGAGGAGGTGGAAAAGAAATGTGTTATGTAGTGTGCGAAAGACCCCTAATACGAAAAACATGTAAAGGATTAAACGTTCTCCGCAGCAGCGGCGCGAGCTGCTGGTCCACTCGTGATGAGAGGACTTATTACCTCCGGGTCCACAGGGGCTATGGCCGTGCACAGCCCTGCGCATCACATTGCCTACCCGGTTGATCACAGGGGCTACAGGCGCTCCACGGTCCCGCCGCACGCGCATGGTGGGCTTGTTGCCTACCCTGGCGCCCACAGGGGCTACACGGCAGACGGCGGCAGTCCCGCTGCACAGCCCTGTGCAGTGGGTTGCCTACCCAGTCGATCACAGGGGCTACAGGAGCTCCACGATCCCGCCGCACACGCATGGTGGGCGTGTTGCCTACCCTAGCGCCCACGGGGGCTACACGGCAGACGGCGGTAGTCCGCTGCACAGCCCTGTGGAGTGCGTTGCCTAGCCAGTGGACCACAGGGGCCCTCTGCCTAGACAACAAGACAGATGTCATGACTACAGAAACAGAAACTTTATGAGTGTTATATTTTAAGACACAGTTTATGTACAGGCATCCAGATTTTACTTTCCCGGTTGAAATAAAAATTCAAAGCAACGCATTACCTCCTTCAGCAGCCGAACATTTAGATTGTTAGCGAGTCGAGTCAGTAACGTTGACTAAATAGTGTGAAATAACTTCCTGATCTTTACTTAAAATGTCTTCTTTTTCTGATTGTTTGCAGGTGTGGATGTGTCACCAGCTGATTACAAGAATGTAATGGTGTAGTGCTTCTGAAATCGTTTCCGTATGGATTATTATCACCCAATGGATTACAAAGGTGAGTCAAACCTCTACGTTTTTAAAACATTCGGACAGAAGGCGATGATCAAATCCTACGTTGATTTCCACTCCTCGAGGGGAAATCGCACCCACTGATTAATAATCAATTACAGCATCTGAAGAGAAACCTAAATTTTACAAATAATTTACTCTTTCTAAATAACATTCCATCGTCGACCGCGCTCGAAAGGCTGGCCTTTCTATTGCTTAGTTGGGGTAAAATCCGATTTACTGACCGGATGTGGCGCTCTTGGGTCGACCGGAAAACAAATTTCAGCGGCCCGCACCCGGCCTGAGGCGGGGCGGGGCGGGGCGGGGCGGGGCGGGGCGGGGCGTTCAAGGGCGCGGCTCGAGGCCGACGAAGCCCCGTGAATGCCAAATACCACCCAGGCCCCTAAACTTGCCCCTCCCCTCCCCTCCCCAGCGACCTGTTTCGAGACCGCGCCGCCCGGCGCCGCCGCTTCCACGCGATCGCAATGCTTTATCGTTATTTTCATTTTCCCACCCGGTTCTGTGTCGCCTTTCCATGCCGTTTCCCCCTTCATACAGCGGCCCGCGCGGTGAACAATCTTGAAGGAAATTGGAGTTGTCTTTTTAGATTTCTTTTTAATTTTTTTAAAGGTGGGAAAATAAAAATGGTCGTAAAGGAGGGAAACGCCAGTGGCAAGCAGCGTCGGACTGGTGCTCAACGCGGAGTGCTCCTAGGAATGAGCTCGGGCCACCTTGAGACACGCCTCGGCAGTAGTGCTGCCAGATAAGAAGGCGAAATTTCCCACGGAGACGTTCGTGTAAGGCAGACGGGTGTCTCCGCCTGCGTACTAGGCAAACTCTTCACATATGACACCACATTCGAGACCTCCGTTCGACAAAGACCTAATCCGTGGAGGAGCTACGACAAAGACTCAGTTGGGGCGAGCGCTTGGAGAACAGCTCTGTCGGAGCGCAAGCTTGAACAACCACTCCGTCGGAGCGAGCGCGTGGAGATCAGCTCAGTCATAGTGTTATTCATATGCGGGCTAAGGTGTTCTCCCTCCGACTGAGTGGTTGTTGAAGCTTGCTCTCCAACTGAGTTGTTCTCCAAGCGCTCGCCCCAATTCAGTCTTTGTAGTAGCTCCTCCGCGGACAAGGTCTTTTTCAAACTGAGGTATCGCATTCAAGGAAGGAGGAATAGTAGCCTACCCATCCCCTGCACCCGCAGTTTTTCGCGCCAATACCATTTGTAGCATTGAAGCACGTCTAGGACAAAAATAATGCCAAATGCCCCAGCAGTAATGACCTATTCCACATTTTGGCGATATGAAAGAAGACATTTTTCTCACCAGGTTTCAGCATTACTTCACTTCATTATGGGCCTAATACTGTGGAAATTTGCTTTCATTGCCAACAGTTTGGCAATTAATTTAATTACCAACCATTCGGCCAAGAACCCCTCATTGCCGAGATGGAGGCAATAAAGGATGGCTGGATGAAGCTACAAGTGTTCCACCACACTAAAGGTTTTTAGTCTCGCTCTCCCCCCCCCCCCCAGAAAAAATAAAAAAATGGCGCAGGGTTGTCAATAACCGGCTCGCTTCTACTAGAATGGCATCAATTTTGTCCCATTGTCAAACGCGTTTTAGTATCAAAAACCGACCCTCATTGTTACATATGACATCGAAAAATTCCCAAATACTAGCAATGCTTCCTGGCAAACGACGAAACAGTGTTTTTAACCTATTTATCTGCCAGCACTACACCCCGGGCGGGACGTAGCGCCACTTGCGACCCGCACCCCGGTTCTGATCATTTTTCTCGCGCCACGTCGTGGTGCCTTTCTATCCGTCATTTGCATCCCCCTATCTCCACCCCTCCCTCCCCCTCAGCGCCAAGCCCTCTCTACTCTCCCATTTGAGACCTTTAATGTCAATGTTGGTACAGCAGCGCCCGGACTGGCGAAGTCACCGCCCGCCTCTCGCGATGAAATTGAAGTCGGGAGGCTGATGCTGATACGCAGTCACTGCGCTGCTGCTGGCCTAGGACCTGCGGGAGAGCTCTCCACGCCCCAAAAAATTAATTTGCGTCTGAGAAAGAAAAAAAAAGGGGGGGGGGGGAGGTGTACGATTTGTTTTTCTTTTTTTTTTTTTGGATTTAGCAGTATAGGCGCAGCTAATTTTTAAGCTAGTTTGCTTCTTGTCCAGAAACCCTGATATTTATTTTTCCGCTGATTTAAGTTTTTGGCTGCAGTGCTGAATTTTCACAACTAATTTCAGCTGAGCAAGTTGTTTTTTTTTTGTGCCTGTCGACCCGCTGCCATGACGCTTAGATTTCTGAGAGTGCCCTGCTCACACCATTCCTACCTCCCCTACTCTCTGTCCCTCTCATGCTATAGCCTGACGGCTACTTTCGGAATAATGTGGCGCCCTGGCGCTCCAAAAGGTGCCAGCCACGCATCAGGGAAAAAAAAAGAAGAAAAAGGATGAGGATGAAAAATAATGGTATGCGGTGAGTGCGAGGCGGCGCCACTCCTGCCTAGACCTTTGCATCCCCCCTCCCCTCCCCTCCCCTCTCTCTCTCTCTCTCTCTCTCTCTCTCCCCCCCCCCCCCCGACTCTCTTTCACTCCCTCTTCTTTCCGTGCCACCAAAAGCCACGTAGAGGCGCCTGGCCGTCCCGTCCAGCCTCTTGCAGGGCCGCAGCAGCATACCGCCGTGTTGAGGTTCCTTTGGCTCGCCCCGCCCCGCCCCGCCCCGCCCCGCCCCGCCCCGCCCCGCCCCGCCCCACCCCGCGAGCACTGCGAGGCCCACGGGGCTAGGTCCTGAGGGGGCGCGGCGGCTGGACGGCCCTGCTGCCGAAACCCGAGCACGGCGGCCAGCAACCGAGGGCCTTTTAATACTTTGCGTCCCGCCGGGGCTGGGCCAGGTTACACAACAGAAGTATTACAGTGAGGGATAGCGTAAGTTTAATTGGACGAAAATTTCTACGCGCGGGCGAGCGCCACGTCGCGCACGGTGACTGTTCTTTGTTCCGTGCTCTTCTTGTCTTCGATGAAATGAGAAATAACGTTTTTGTTGTAGAAGTTACGAAAGCCGCTTTGGGTAACGGGGTCCGCGCTCCCCCGCGCTGTAGTCTACGCTACGCACTCATCTTTCCTTCGCAGGTCGGCCCCGCCCCGCCCCGCCCCGCCCCGCCCCGCCCCGCCCCGCCCCGCCCCGCGCGCCGCACAGGCGCCACGGCGAACGACCTGTCTGCTTGAATCAGCCCGGTACGGTACGGGTAGGGTGAGCGGCGGGGCAGCACGCGGCGGTGGGGGAGAGAGAGACGTGCTGTTTGCACTGACGGTGCAAAGGGCGAGAGCAGAGACAGCAGAGAGCGCGCCACTGTTATCAAGCAGCGTATGGCAGTTTTTTTTTTTAGACGAGAAAGTATATCCTTCGATCGTAAAAAACTCAAAATGTGTTAGGTACATGAGATTTAACATCCACCTGGATATGAAATTTTAATCTATGTGGCTTTTCACAGCACTAGACTATTGGCATTCATATAGATACTGATGTGAAAGTCCACATAATGGATATACACGTTTCGTGATATTCACGAAGGTGAAATTTCAGATGTTTTTTTACTCTTTTAACATTGTTAATATCTAGGTAAAACTGTTTCTTTTTCCTTTCTTTCTTCAATTTGAATTGATTAGAGCGTGTACCTTTGTACAGGGCGCTTCACGACTCACGGAGAGGTAAGGCACATTACGTTACTCCCCAGCGCGCCCTGCGGTCTGTATCGCCCAGACAACTTTGCCCAAGTCACATGCGTGGCTTATGAGTGAGTTCGATGACTATAGGCGGCGGGGCAGGCCAGGCTAGGCTGCTGAGCCGGCCCGGCCATTGGCTTTCTTTTCTTGCACTCGTTGTAACGACAAACTTTTGCGGGAATGTCGCGTTACGTGCGCCAGCTGCTGGCTGCTGGGTGGGGTTTGTTCAAATGGGCCTCGGCTCGGCGGCGCTCTCGGCTGGGCCCGGCCTGGCCCGGCTCGGCTCGGCTCGGCTCGGCTCGGCTCGGCTCGGCCCGGACCGAGCGGTGCGTGCCGCATGCGTAATCGCACCTCCAGGCAGGGGGAAGGGGATTATCATATGCAGCCCGACCCGGTAACGCGTTTTCGAACTTTCCCGCCGCCGAAGAAAGTAACACTGTATCCCGGATAAAGCTCAGAGCCCGAGGGCGAGAGGGATGGATGGAAGTTTTTTTTTTATTTTTATTTTTTTTACGAAAAGCACAATATAATGTACCGCGGATGTTGGAAAAAATACAGCAAAGTACGTGCGGATGCCACATAGGGTTGAATGGTTTCGCCGATACCCGTCACAAGTGGTACCTGTTATTTAAATTTTTCTGCATTGATTATAAAGTTTCCCTCGAAAATACAACCCTGCTTATTTCCCTGGTGGCCGCGAGACCCGCTGGTAATATGTTTCCTGCAATGAAGTCAATTAAAGCAGCCTGTTTACGAGCTGGCGAGTCTGTACACCTTATTGATGTGCGCGGCGTTGCCCGAGGGGAGACTCACTACGACCAGTCAATATGAGCGGATTTCAAACCAGTCATTTTCCAGCTACATCCCATGTATGAAAAAATAAGGGGAGAAATTGGAAAAAGTCCTCAAAGCACAGAGGAAAAGCTTGTCGCTTCAAGAATTTTTTCGTAAAATTACGACTTTTTTCGTTATTTGTGATACGACAGAACGGAGTCGTAGTTTTACGACAGAAAATTCTAACTCGTGTACGACAATCGCAGAGAGGTTTCAAAAAATAATCGTAACAAAACAATCGGAAATTTTAACTCTACGACATTTATCAAGGAAATTTTTTTCCGCAGCCCTTGCGAATAATTTTTAGAGCGATCACTGAAAAACTAAGGTGCCCCAATCACGTAACTCTTCAAATCCATGCAGTCATTGTCGACAATGACAGGATCGCAGTCGCACGCACTGTGAGAAAAACCTACAATTCAACTACAATTTTTTACCGTTATTTCGAAGTACAATAAAATATTGCACTTAAATTGTACCCGCTAGGTTAAATTACTGATGTATGGCAACGAAAACCGTAAACCGTTAATTCAAAACCGTTGTTTAGTTGTATGAGGTACGGTTTTTCTCACAGTGCGCGTCGTCAGTTCCCAAGTAAACTTGCGACAAGCGGTACATTAAAGACTATATACTTTTCGCTTAGACAACAATGGGTTTTTACAACCCCCTTTGAGCGGTATAACCCCGAGAGTAGGCGCTCAAAGGGCAGAAAATTGTCTCTGCAAGCAGCGAGGCGCGGCGGGGAGGCGACTGTCTCTGTCTCTGCAAGCAGCGAGGCGCGGCGGGGAGGCGACTGTCTCTGTCTCTGCTCCACGTCTCCAATTACTCGCCGGCCGGGGCCGGGGCCGGGCGGGCGCGGGCAGGCACCGCCGCCTCATAGCAGCGTGCGAGAGAAGGATTTGCAGAAGGCTTCGAGCAAGGCGGTGAGGAGGGCCTGCTGCCGCCTGATGCCCCACGGAAACTTCTTGCGCGCGCCTTCCACCTCACAAACAGGCCGCCATTACGTACGTCCAAACTAGCATGGCAAGGCGTGGCGGGGCGTGGCGGGGCGTGGCGGGGCGTGGCGGGGCGTGGCGCAGGGTGTGTCTCCCCGTCGGGCAAACACATTTCACCCCACCCTCTTGCAGAAGGGCGGGATGGAGCGAGCGAGCGAGGGACAGGGAGAGAGAGAGAGAGAGAGAGAGAGAGAGGGAGAGAGAGAGACAGACGCAGACAGAGATAGAGACAAATTAAGCTGTTATAGGGATGAAGGGGGGAGAGAGGGCAGCTGGGCCGGGGCGATAAAGTGTGGCACTGTTAAAACCTTGCGGACAAGCGTTGGAAAGGAATCGGAAGCTTTGCAATTGCGAAGCCTTTTGTTCGTATTACAAATACTAGTAGAAATCGGAGATTTGGGGCTGAGCAAGGGCCCTACCGGGCGTATTAATAGGAGAAAAAAAAAATTCTTTTTTTGGACCTAAGGTGACCTATGCTGGTGTATTATTAGGAGAACAGTTAACTGGAATAAAAAGAAACCAACAATAAATTAGGGGGGGGGGAGGGTGGCCTTGCCGGCGGAACGCGCTATAATGGCACAATTTTAATTTAACATAATTAACTCATAACAAATTCTTTATTTCAAACGAAAACGAGTTGCAATTCAGTCACACCTCTGCTTCGAGCGTCCGGCTAAATTCTACTATAGGCCTCCTTGTTTAAAGTTGACCAGGGAAACCAGCCTACGCACAATTAAGCAAACCAAACCCAACATAACTTTAGCCATTAATGTACTATCAACCTCTTATTTCGAACTTTTACCAAAAGTCACAATTTCTTTTTAAGCTACCAGGGGCCGGCAGCCCCGGCTCGACCCCCGCTGAAGGGAGTTAGATACTACACTTCCGCGGATGGGGTAAACCATGGGAAAAAATTTAAGTAACAAGGTGGCAGTAAAGTGGATGTTGACATTTTAAGTGGCAACTTGCCACTCAAACCCTGGAAAAAATTTTAAGTGGCAAAGTAGCACTAGAAGGGATTTTGACATTTTAAATGGCAACTTGCCACTTAAAATGTCGAAATCCATTTTAATACCGACCACTTTGCCACCTAAAATATTTCCCAGGGAAGTGTACTATCGACTGCCACTGAGGTATTTTCCGAATTAGAAGAACAGGAAAAGTATCGTCTGCTCCCGGACCATCACAAAGCCTCGACCAAAATCAGAGGGGCTTCTCTCCTGGCCCGGTCCTTAGAGCACTTCTCTGATTGGTCGAGGCTTTATGATGGTCCGGGAACGGCAATATTCCTCCTGTTCTTCTAATTCGGAAAATACCTCATTTTCTAATTTTTACTAAAAATCACATTTTTTATTTTTTTTTGAACTATACCAGGGGGCTGCCGCCCCCTGGATCCCGCTGAGGGGAGGTCGATAAGGAGGTCGATACTGCACTTCCGCGGATGGGGCAAAGTGTACTATCAACCTCAAATTTTCTAATTTTCAGCAAACCAAAAAAAATTCGAAACATTACCAGGGGGCTGCCGCTTGTTGGACCCCCGCTAAAATCTGGCTTAATCACTCCTTTCGTCTTCATGAGTTTTCGCATAAACACATTATGCGTGAGGTAGATATTTCCAACAAGACTGTTGTCGACTGGTTCACTTTTCGCAGAGAGATATTTGAGAAAATCATGTTGTTTTTATGACTTGAGTGTCCCTTCAAGTTAATAATTATATCTCCCACAAGGAAGGCGAAGTTTGCACTAATACTATTGAAGGAATGTGGGGTCTAAAGGCATACTTCTGCAACAACTATATATTTTATAATTTCCCCCAAAAAGCAAAAATTAATACAAGTACTATTCACAGAAAAATCACAACAAAGTAAACAAAACAAGAGTACAAAAATTACTAATCTGCTTCAGCAGTTTTAGTTTCTGAATCAACTCCATCAGAACACTCCAGCTTATACACCTCCTTTATTTTCTCCAGAAATGTAACTCTTTGATCACCGTAACCTAACCACCTCCTCCTAATCATAAATTCAGCTAAGTATGAGTCGAACATGGCTTTCTGCCTATTATATCTTGAAAAACTTCACTTCACAAGAGCCCACATTCCTTCTATAGTATTTATGCAAACTTTGCCTTCCTTGAAAGTGACATAATGATTAACTTGGATATGCCTAAACCCGTGCAGGCCAAGGGTGGCATAGGCTTTCGATGAGTCTAAGTAGATGCTAGTTCCGGGCAGCACATTCTTTTAAATGAGTGGAATCAAAGTACAGGCATCCCGTTTAACAACTTTTGCCAAAAAACACTTGTTTGAGGGTCATTCTCTGTCAGATCACCACAAAGTCCAAAATGATGGTTTTCAGATTGAGTTGGAAGTGGTTAAATATCATTTGGGACCACCCCAAGGACCCATATGTCAGAGGAAATTTTTTTAAAAATTATGGTTTGGGATTATAGGAGGTAAAAGTTTGGTGTTCGACCAATCCGTCTCAAGTTATGAGTGCTACCTAATATCCTATATGAAACACAATACCAACTCTAGTCATGGTGTTTTACATTCAGTTTTTTATACTGATTCAAATGATCCATGGTTGGATTGGATCGTGAAAAATTTTTCTTGGCTCTATTTAGTAAAATCCCGTTAAAATGTTGTATAATTTCACTGTTTCAACTCTAGCAGAAATACGTCATACGTACAAAAATTCCAAACCATGCTTTTTTTAAAAGCTAATGATGGGTCGAACATCCACACCAAGTGACATGTTGGCCCCGGAGAATTTAGTCCCTTCGCCTTAGACTTTAAGGTTTGGAACTACTATGAAAAGACCGTAAAGAGTGACAATTAACTTCACTTGGTCTATATCTTACTAAAATCAGTAAAGTGACACATCTCCTAAATATTTAACTATTTTTCAACACATTAGTCATAAAATAATATTATGAATGAAATTAAAAGCATTTTGTACAGACCTAAATTAACAGTGATGTCCCCAAACCTACCAAAGCAAGTGTCCAAGCAATATATCATAGCAATAAGAAAAGCTTCCCAAGAAAGGAGAGCTTGCTACTAACCTCCAGATTAAAACAACAGGTTGACAGATTTTCCTCTATCTTAATAGTCACCAGTCTTTATTCGATCCCTTCACATTTTAGCCGTTTTCCAAAAAGTAAAAAGAGGTAATCGCGGCTCGGGGACATGGAAAATTAACAATGTCAGAGAAATATGTACACGGGACAGGGACAATAATAAATGCATCCGTGATAAATGCATGTTTACAACAGCCTATAGCAGCAGAAAACAAAAGTCACAGCCCCCGCACCTATACGATGAAGCTAGCGCTTTTCTTCTCGTCCTGTCTCTCTCGCACTTATGGGCTACATCATGTTGGTGCGAGGGCTGTGACTTTTGTTTTCTGCTGCTATAGGCTGTTATAAACATGCATTTATTATTGTCCCTGTCCCGTGTACATATTTCTCTGACATTGTTAATTTTCCATGTCCCCGAGCCGCGATTACCTCTTTTAACTTTTTGGAAAACGGCTAAAATGTGAAGGGATCGAATAAAGACTGGTGACTATTAAGATAGAGGAAAATCTGTCAACCTGTTGTTTTAATCTGGAGGTTAGTAGCAAGCTCTCCTTTCTTGGGAAGCTTTTCTTATTGCTATGATATATTGCTTGGACACTTGCTTTGGTAGGTTTGGGGACATCACTGTTAATTTAGGTCTATATAAAATGCTTTTAATTTCATTCATAATATTATTTTATGACTAATGTGTTGAAAAATAGTTAAATATTTAGGAGATGTGTCACTTTACTGATTTTAGTAAGATATAGACCAAGTGAAGTTAATTGTCACTCTTTACGGTCTTTTCATAGTAGTTCCAAACCTTAAAGTCTAAGGCGAAGGGACTAAATTCTCCGGGGCCAACATGTCACTTGGTGTGGATGTTCGACCCATCATTAGCTTTTAAAAAAAGCATGGTTTGGAATTTTTGTACGTATGACGTATTTCTGCTAGAGTTGAAACAGTGAAATTATACAACATTTTAACGGGATTTTACTAAATAGAGCCAAGAAAAATTTTTCACGATCCAATCCAACCATGGATCATTTGAATCAGTATAAAAAACTGAATGTAAAACACCATGACTAGAGTTGGTATTGTGTTTCATAAAGGATATTAGGTAGCACTCATAACTTGAGACAGATTGGTCGAACACCAAACTTTGACCTCCTATAACTCCCAAACCAAAATTTTTTAAAAAATTTCCTTTGACATATGGGTCCTTGGGGTGGTCCCAAATGATATTTAACCACTTCCAACTCAATCCGAAAACCATCATTTTATACCTTGTGGTGATCTGACAGAGAATGACCCTTGAGCCCTGCTCAGCACCACTAAAAACCCACTGCTGGCATACATTCTTCTTCCCCTTATTATGCTTTCTCTTATTAAACAATGATTCCTCAATCTCGACAGTCTTCTCAGGCCCACCTATGCGGCCTCATGTTGCCTGATCATAATTTTAACACACACCTCTCTGCAAAAACTAAACCAGTCCACAACAGTCTTCTTGGATATATCCACATCCCGCATGATGTGATCTTGGAAGAACTTATAAACCCACATATAAATAATTAGTATGATTTTACGCAGGGGCATTTTGGACTCAGCAAACCATGAACAGACGCGTACACTTCACATACTTTGACACTTGTTGCAGCGCCAAACAAATCCATCCTGGGCCCGATTCTTTGCACCTAGCACCATGGGCCGCACATACTTCAGGAACAACCCAAATAACTAACCCCAAACAAGCCTCTAAAACAACAAGGAGGTCGATAGTAAAAGTCCACCCATGTCATTACATCCTACATCAATCACAACAGCATTTCCATTTGGTTGATCCAAAACAGAACGATACTCTGCCTTAGCCACATTAGAAACTGATGGTTTTAAATTTAAACAATTACAAATATAGAATAAATACATAATCACCAATCCACCAATACAATCACGTACAATACTAATGTTTGGTTCGACAAACAGTTCGGGCACAGAACCAAGTTTCAATCTTATCTTCATTATGTTACCAGAATTAAAATGGTCTGAACAAAAAAGGTCATGGGACGCTATAGCCGCTTTATGAATATTAAGATTAATACAGATCCATTCGATCCACTTCTTCCTATCCGGCTGTTTCGCTAACCTACAAAAAAATTACTTGACGTAAAATAAAAGCAATGATTACTTCAATCCGACAATAGAAATAACCAAACCAATTTACAATTGATTCGTACGATACAGTACACTCACCCACAAAAATGATTAACCTGCCCATCTTGTTTACGACACACAAAACACCGACATCTCATATTTCCTCCAAAACTTTATTCTACGCGACAGAACAGTTCTCAGCAGACGACTACACGTTTTCCCGCGGCATTTAACTCAAATTACACAGAATGCCAACATCACAACGACAAAACACAATATCCACTAAGTTCTTGTTTCCTTCTAAAATTAAATTAGAATGCAAACAGCAGGTTTCTTATGTAATGAATAATAAGAAATAGAATGGATGACATTCAAATTCAGTCTAAATTCAATAAGAAAAAATTTAGTTTTATTTAGTTGAGGTTGGCAACATGCCCACGTGTAAATGCCCATGAACCAAGAAAGTTTGCCGTCCGGATCAGTACCACGAATCGTCACGTATGGCTTCGCTAATTAGATTAGATTAGATTAGATTAAGTTTAAAATTAGATTAAATTAGATTGCTCAGCCAAAAACAATCGGCAACGCTTCGCAAGCTTACGAACTCTTTCCGCCTAACGGCCTTATCAGTTTGTAAGCTGACAAGAAATACTTAAACAACCTTTTATGTAACAAGCACGCAGAGATAAAATTAGCTGCGAAGCTAAAGTGTTAGCTGGATACGTACAGCTAATTCTTTTAGCTATGCAGCTAAAACTTAGCTGTACTAAGAAAACTTTTCGTTGCACAACAAAATATATCTCAGCTCAGCGGTCTCAGCTAATCTTTAGCTACATAGCTCCGAAAGTTTGCTGTCTATATACATAGGTAATCTTTTTCCCCCGTGCGAACGTGCGTTTTTCTTATTCGCGAGGTTTCAGCAGTGCGGCGCGCGTGACGGGTCGCGACGACACTCTTATTTTGCACCTTGAAAACATTTCTGCACGCAAGCGCGTTCGCGGCGAGAGCTCGCAATCAATAGTAAAGGAATGCAAACGAAAATAAGAGCGGCACTGCCAGAGTAACCGCGTCAGCAGCGCACTCTGAGATGGGACGGGGGGCGCCCTGTGCTGACACGGCGGGACTTCCCCGCGCGCTCACTCACTCCACGCCGCGGCTCGGCCTCGCGCTCTCTCGTGTTCCTCTACTATACGATTACCTGTACAGATACAGAGAGGCAGAGCAGAGACGAGGAAGGAGGAGGGGAGGAGAGAGAATCCTGCGCTCGCGCGGAGCGCGCGGAAGCGCAAGGTAGATAAGAGCAAAGGAGCGGGTCTTTTGGCGGCTCCCGTCCCGTCCCGGCCCGGCCCGTCCTGTCCCCGGCCCGGCCCAACCATAAGCAGACCCGCTTACCGGAAAACATTCCGCCAACAGGGGTTCCGCAGAATGCTGGCGCTTCGAGTTGCGAGAGCAATGACAGCTAGCGGGCATGGGATCCGAGACGCGGCCATCTCGGTACAGAACATTCCTACAAGTTTTACCATCCTCTTTTCTTCTTGCCCCCCCCCCACCCCCACCCCCTGATCTTCTCTACACGCGCGCACACGCACACGTTGCTGACTCTGCCCCCCCCCCCCTCCCCAATCCCACCCCGCCTCCCTCACCTCACTCGAAAACAAACAACGGGCGTAAGAGGAGGGATTCTCCTTCTTTTCCGCTAAAAAGTTTGCCAATAAGTTTCTGGGAGCGGCGCGGCGGCGCGCGTACTCGCGCGGAGACGGACGGCCCCGCTGTGTCATGGAGGACAGCGCGCGGCCTACGAGGAGGTCCGCCTCGCGTGGCACTGAACCCTCCCCTCTCTCTCGATTCTCTCGACCTCAGTTACACCGCAAAGACAATACGTTATCCACCAGCCGCACGAACGGGATCAAGGCAAACTAAAGATCGACCGGTTTCTATTCGGTCCCCGAGCCCGAGGGCCGTCCGCCCGGCCCCGGCGCGCGGAGGCCACGCGGCGCCATTGCTCCGTGTCCTCCCTTAAGCTCTCCCGCTCTTTCCTCCCGTCCTCGGACGACTCTAATCCCCCCTCTCTCTTCCCCATCCTCTCTCCCTCTCTCCATCTCCTTCCCCTGTCCCAGTCTCTCTCCCTCCGTCTCTCTCCTACGGCAGCTGTTTGTTCAATGGCGCTTGTGGGGGTCTCTCCTTGCATTGACGCGGGATACACAGCCGCGCGGGAAGGAGGGATGGATTTTTTTATTTTTTTGTTTTTTTGCAGTGTTTTAGGGGCTCGGCAGTAGAAGGGTTGGCAGCTAACCGCACTAAGGCGAGCAGCATCAGCAGCAACATCAGCGGTAGGACCGGTGAGGTTGGGTCGGGGCCTGACTTCGGGGGAGAGTGATAACTGCCCCGACAAGTGTGTGCGAAGTGCTTCCATTCTGAGCCGGCGCCCGGCATCCACCGGTATCTGTCGGCTCAGAGGCAGGAGTTGCTGCAGTTGCTGCAGCTGTTTATGCTACAAGACAGACGAGAAGTAAGGCGAGAGGGGGGGTGGGGAAGCACTCATACAAAATGTGCACAGTGATTTGTGATTTTTCAAGAAAATATTGAAAATTTCTGGAACGTTTCTATACATATGATTTTTTTTCTCCCTATATTTCTGACTTTTTTTTATTTGTTTTCCTTTTTTTTTTGTTTATCCTTCCTCGAGGTTCTGATATTTTTTTTGTAACTTTACTTGATTTTATTTTGATTTTTTTTATTTTATTTTTAAAATGATGTTTTGGGGGCCGTACAATGATTTCCAGAAAAGATTCCACTCTCGGGAGAAGGATATAGTGTCGAGGTGGCTAAAACAGAGAACGCCGCAATTCCGAGAGGTAGAACTCAACAAGCAGAGAGGGGGAAAAATCTGCAAAAGCAAAACCCTCCTTTTCAGAATGTTGTTTTTTTTTTTTTAAATGTCATATGACGATCACTCTGGCATTGCCAGTGCTGAGGTCCTCGGTATACTGGATGGGGTGTCTGCGAGAGGCAAGCGCCACAGAGTGTGTTGGGGTGTAAGGGCGGAGGGGGCGGGGGGGCAAAAGAAACGCACGTCAGGTTTGCATTTTGAGTGGCGATGCTATGTCATTGGAATTGCAAATGCAATGACCTAAATAATACAATGGCAAACATCAGGGGTGGGGCGTAAAGAGAGGGACGGACGGGAGACAGGAACGCAAAAATTATGCCTACATTATTCCTAATTACAGCGACGCCACCTGTGCCTGCATCACACACACACACACTCACCTAATCACATCACACAGACGCACGCGTCTACACTGTCACTCAAAGTCCTCAACTGACACACAAGTATTACACACGGTGACGTTCGCTCTGTGATGCTTTGTTAAAAACTACATTTATTTCATACCGCAAATCAAATGTTGGACACTTGTTTTCCCAAAACTCACGAGCTATATTTAACTGCATGAAAGAGTACACTCTAAAGTTTTTACTACCAAATTGGCTTAGTAACTACTAAGCGTTTCGTGCTGTCATTAGTTATGAAGAAACTTTTTAGTATTACTAAACTTTTTCCCAATAATACTACACGTTTTCGTAGTACTTAATTTCACCGTAATTATAATACTAGAAAAACCGTTTTGTTATACTAGGAATAAGTTGAGTAATACTAAATAATTTCTACATCCCTTATGACAGCACATAGGCTTAGTAGTTACTGAGCAAATTTGGTAGTAAAAACTTTAGAGTGCATGCAAAACTGTATTCAACACTCGTGCATGTGTGGAGGTAGAACACGTTCCATCGCACAGTGTAGGGCGCGCGTGTGGGTGTGCGAGGGTGCGAGCAAACGCGTCGTTGAGCATTCCGCCGTCACGACTTTTTTGCGCGCGCGGTCCGGCCCGCCCCCGCCCGACAATGGTTTCTTGTTCTTTCATTTGCGAATCCCCCCCGCATCGCGTCGCAATGACTAACAAAAGCATGAGCGAGCGCTCTGCTAGCCCACGTGACGCGACTTACTGCCCCCTCCTCCCCCCGCTCTCATTGTTATTCCTATTTTTATTGTTTATTATTACCATAACCTTAACCTTTATGGTCGTTCTGCTGAATACCTCGCACACGCGCCAGGGCGCGCTATGCACACAACAAACACGGCGGTGCGGCAGGCAATAAGGTGGGCGACAGACACGGCTATTCCGTGTCGTGTGTTTCAAGATATCGCGCGAGCGATAGAACACAAAAGAAGAGGTTAAAAAAAAATACTTTCCCTCTGCACCCTACTTGTATTCCGAGTGCGCGAAAATTGGCGCGAAAAAGCAAACGCAAGCCACAGGGGAAAATATGGCGGGAGACGGTGGAAAGGACAACTCGCGTGGAAGGGATATCCCTGCTGAGCTGACGGCGCGTCAGCCGCGACGCGGGGGGCGGGCGTGGCGGGCGTGGCGGGGCGTGGCGGGGCGTGGCGGGGCGTGGCGGGGCCAGGAGGGCGCGAAGAAACAATTTGACTGCTGCTGCGTGTGATTGAGAACGTGCGAAGCGCTGTGGGGCAGCACAGGCAGGCAAGGCAGGGCCCGTCGTAAAGGGGTACTGTTTGAGACACACACACACACACACACGCAAGAGGCAAGAGACAGAGCACTCGCACGATTGAGCTTGATATGTTGGTGAAGCGAGAATCGTATTTGACACATTTTACGGCCGTGATGCGCATGAGCTACGATAATATCAGTCTATAGCCTCTATACACCGGGGGCAAAAATAACAAATGTATGACTGAACACCTTTACAGGGGGGGGGGGAGGGGGGTGACAATTTATTATTATTATTATTATTATTATTATTATTATTATTATTATTATTATTATTATTATTATTACGCGTAATGCAAATAAGGCGTTTAAAAACACAACACCTTTGGAGGAAAGCTTCAATGCCGTTGCACACAGGTATTTAACCTAGCGAAGCAAGTAAAAGGTGTAAAGTCATTCCTTTTTGTCATTTTTATTTTTCGATTGCAACACACTACATCAGCATTAGCTCTTAAATTCCAACTACTCCACGCTGCACTTGTGCACTTCGTCACTGCACGAATACCTTCAGCTACGACATCATGCCCCGGCCCGCCCCGCCCGATCAACAGGACGGGGCGATACACCGCCGGCCCGGCCGGCGCACCCGCCCCTCATTACGGCCCCGCCAGAAGAGAAAGACTTTTAATTTCATCGAAGTTCGCCGGACCAACTTTGCGACATAGGGATGAGAAAGTTGGCGGCGGCGGCGGCGAGAGCACGGCGCGGTCAGAGCGGCGGCGATGAATTTTCGAAAAGGAAACAAAGTCACGTCCTCTCTCTCTCTCTCTCTCTCTCTCTCTCTCTCTCTCTCTCTCTCTCTCTCTCTCTGCCGGCCTGGGCGGGCTGGGCCTGGCCGGGCCGCCGCAACAACGGCTGCCAACTTTATTTATTCCATCAGTTTGTTTGTGCGCGGCCTCTGCGCACTACAGCAGCATCGATTCTGCCGGCCGCCGGCGCAGCAGCGGGAGAGGAAGGATGCTAGAGTGAGAGTGAGAGAGACGGGGAGAGGAAGTCAGGAAGCAGCGGCGGCTGAGGGGAGACAGCAGGGCCCCCTTGATCTCGAGAGGCCATCCTCCTGACACAATTTCTCTCTATGCTATAATTACAGACGGAAGCACGACTTGACCTGCCGGGCCGGGGCCGGGGCACAGAGGCAGAGCGCCACGTCAAACAACTTAACAAATCATGTGCTCAAGGTCCCCCAACTCTAACTGTATTTGCATGTTTCGGTGCAAACGTTTAAGCAAAGTTCAATGACACTCAGATCTTCTCGCAAAATTTTGAGGGGGAAATGTTTGACTCGGTAGAGGTGTCTGCACAAAAGCAAGCAAAATAAAGCAAGAATCTGAGTGAAAAATACAGATAAAATACACAAGGGGTAGCCGCCAGGCCGCCTGATCACACAGCAGCAGAGCAGCACAGCCGAGCGTGTACCAGTGCAGAAATTGCGAGATAAAGTAAAATAAGGCGAGTGTGCGGTGTCCGGCAGGCAGCACTCTGAGGGGGAGGAGGGGAGGGGTAGGGTTAAGCCCTTTGTCCCGGATGGCCGGCTACAGATTCTCAGATTCAAACCCTCATCCAATTTGCATGTTTTTGTGCAAACGTTCGCGTGCAATTCAATTCGTTTCACACGACGACCTTACGTACACAAAAAGAAATGTCATCGTATAAATGTATGCATCCACAAATATTTTATGCTTGAGCAGACTTCAGAGCATAAGCGACAGAAAATCAAGAAGAAAATAAAAATTGCCGCGCACGGTTCCGATCCCCTCGGGATGTCGGGCTTTAGCCCTGTTCGAGCCCGGGTCCCGCGTCTGACCGGCGAGTTGCCTCCTGTGCCAAGGGGATCGGAGCCGCATGGATCTGTGAGTCCCTAACGGGACGTGTCCCGCGAGGAAAGGAGAGGGAGGGGGAGAAGGAGGGAGATGGAGATAGAGAATGAGAGAGAGAGAGAGAGAGAGAGAGAAGGTGGGAATGCGATCGTAAAAGGATGGGAAAAGCGGTGTCTGCGGTGCAGGTAACGGGTACCGCGATAGCTCTATCTGAAGCAGGGAGAGGGAAAAAAAAAGAGAACAAAAAAGTGGGGAGCCTCAGCTTGAAGGAGCTGAGAGGTATATGAGGCGGAAAAAGCGAATAAAATCAGGACGGCTAAGCTCGCGGCGTTGGCGCTTTTAATTAAACCACTTGAGCCCACCCTGCACTCTCACGCGATCCAATTATATCATCGCTCCCAATCTTTACGGAGCTGCTGCTCTTGTTCACTTCCGTTGAACTTTCCGCCGAGCAGCCGGGCGGGGCGCCGCCGGTATAACCTCCAGGCGCCGGGTGAGGGCGGGGAGAGGGAGGCGAGAGTTGTCGACTGCCCAATCAAGTGTAAGACTGATTTATATTAACTAATGTAGAGAACACCTGCCGCACAGACCCTAATGTGGAGTAAAGTCCTAGATCCCAGATCCAGGACTTTAATGTGGAGCACCCTCCGCTTCAGCCTAGCTACAATCAGAAGGAGCGTATGGTTTGCTTCGGTAATGCGCAGCAGTCTCTAAATAAACAGTACGATGGAAGAAAATCGATTGCATGTATCAGAAGCCATTAGAAAGATTTGAAAACAAAATTGGCGCAAAACAAAAGGCACCACTAACGGGCGCCTAAAAAGATATTCGTGAAGAAACACAGCTTGTAGGGCGCCGGCGCGCACTTTTCGCGGGAGGAGGAGTGCAACACCCCTTCGCAGCTCAGATGATACCAACGAGTACCAACGGGTACAAAAACTGGTACCAGCTGACATCCCCGACCTCCATCTCCCAAGGACGGGGGAGAGAAAGTAAGGCTTTGGGGCGGAAAGGAAAGAACGCGCAAGTTTCGCGGAAAAGTGCGAATCTGCTATAGGGCCGATGTGGGGTGGGAGAAGGTAGAGGAGTGCAGAAGGGAAATAAGGGAGCAGGGCGAAGGGGAGGAGGGTAGGGAGGGGGAGGATCAGGGCTGAGTGGGTCTCGACGTGGACTGGAGCTGCGGTGTGGGGTGAGGGGTGAGGTGGGGTGGGTGGGGTGGGGTGCCCAGAGGGACAACCCGCACCCCTCCGTCGGACCGGGCCGGGCCGCGCCGGCGGCGGTGAGGTCCGAGGGTCGCCCGGGGCCCCGCCCCGGCCCGCCCCGCCCCGCCCCGCCCCGCCCCGCCCCGCCCCGCCCCAGCCCGCCCCGCAGGCCCACAGGGCAGCACAACCCTGGAGGAGAGCGCAGAGCAGGAGAGGAGAGGGGGGGGGGTGGAAGGGGAGGGGGCAATGGCCGGAAAAATTAGCAACGCCAAAGCCCGGGCGTTGTTATTACAGCCTCGCACCCTGCTGCCTCCAGCTTCCACCCGCCTCCGACCCAGGCCCCCGCCCCCTCCGACCCCCAGCAGCTCCCGCTGCGACATCCATTTCTGCCCGACGCGAAACAGCGCGCCACGGGGGAGGGTGAAAGTGAAAGGAGCAGCAGCAGCAGCGTGGAGGCGGCGCGGCGCTGCGCCAGGCCCGCCCCCTCCCCCGCCCCCGCCCCCGCCCCCGCCCCCGCCCCAGCTCCTGCCCCCACCCCCCTCCCATGCAGACTGAAGACGACGAGACGAAACGCAGTTTCATCCTCCTTTTCCCCCTTCCGACCTTAGCAGCAGAGAACTGTATAAACCGGCGCGAAACGTTCTTCTATCCCCTTTCTGGCTTCGCTTTAGAAATTAGATAAAAACACACGCGGTAGGAGAGGCTGCAGGAGGAGGCCTTGCTAACCAAATAGCGGGTGCGCGGGCGCGTGGCAGTTGGGCGGGGGCGGGCGGGGGCGGATGAGGCGCGCCGTCGGGCCATAAATAACGGAGGCGGATGGATAGGGCCGGCCGGTTAGACCTCAGCCTCCAGGGCTCCTGGTAGCCCCATAGCCAAGCCCACGGCCCGCTCCGGCCCCGCAGCAGCCTCAGGGCACAAGCCTCTACTCCCGGTAACGCACCGGCGCCCTTAGCCGCGTCTCTTGCTTTGGGGCCGTTCCATAAATTGCACGAGGCCGCTTATGACGGTCCCGTGGGCCGGGCCGCACGGCGCTACCGCCGCCATAGAGGTCTCGCCATCGTGGCGAGGCGTGGCGTGGCGTGGCGAGGCGTGGCGTGGCGAGGCGTGGCGTGGCGTGGCGAGGCGTGGTGTGGCGTGGCGTGGTGTGGTGGCGAGGCGTGGCGTGGCGTGGTGGCGCGGCGTGTCCTGGCGCGCGGGGTGTTCAGCCATAACGACAGTAAGGGAAGCATGACGCATCGCACGTGTGTGAGAGTGGCGCGGGATGAGGTGGGGGCGCGACGTGATATGGAAGGAAAAGAGAGATAGCAGAGAGAGAGAGAGAGAGAGAGTCATAGGGGACTTATAGCGCCGCGCGGTAAAGAGGTGTGGGAATTTTAAGTGATCAACTGACGCACAAGCATGATATCCAGTGTTGATCGATCACTTTATTTCGCGGAGGAAACAATTCTAAATTTTTGGTGTACACATTTTATAATTTTTTATAAATTTACGTTTTTTTTTTTTTTTTTTTTTTTTTTTTTTAAAATAAAATTTTGGTGAAGGTTTGCTTGAATTTTACGGAAGTTTTTCTGAACTTTCCCTATTTTTCTAAATTTTTCTGACTTAATTTTCTTTCTTTTCTGTTTTATTTTTCAGATTTTTTCCTGAATTTTTCTGAATTAAGAGGTGTACAAAACTTTCAGAGTTGTTCCCACTCGCTTTCTACGATGTCTAGTTTTACACGGGGCATCAAGGTGGACTGATACTCTATCCGCCCTCCATTCTCTGATAAAGCATCGAAGTTCTTAGTAGATTGCGCGAAGCATTCTCTTTGCAAATTTACGAAAGTGAAAGTATTGAAAGCCTTGCAGATTGCGAAGTATTTGCAATGGCTAAAAGCAGTGTTCGAGTGTAGCTCAAAGTTTGGAGTGATCGGCACCGCACCGCACGCTATAGAACGCGACACGTGTCCGAGACACTCGCCGCCTGCAGGACACCCAGGTTATTGGACGGGGCTAAAACTATATCCAGAACTGGGCATAAACTTGGCTGCAATGGCGTCCCACGCCGATCCGAGCCGCCTAGGACGGTTAACAAATTACAGCGGTGCAGTTAGTAGCCCCGCCCGTGACGCGAGGTATAAAGGTGGTGGGTGGGGCGGAGTGCGGTCGAGGAGGAGGGGAGGGTTTCGGCGGGAGCGCTGGCTGGGAGCCGCAAGGCCCAAGCCACCTCCGCACACACGACAGCACCGAGACACACATTCAAATTACTCGCGTGAGGGGTGCTCGCCTCAGGCGAGCAAAAACCCAACGTGCGAGGCGGAAAATTACATAAGCATTGTTGATCGGGTTGCCACAACAGTAAACATAAAAAAGATATAAAGAAATTAACTGCACTGATTCCCCGCGTACAGAACCCTCATCATTTTTCTAGTTTATTGTGAGTATTTACAACGACACGGTAAAAACAATGTCTGATTTTTTGGGGAGAAAGCAGGCAAAACTTTGAGAAACCTACTGATGTTGAGGAAAACACATACCTCACATCATAAGAATATTTTCTGAGGTGATTTCCTCACTTTTAGAGGGACGTCCCTAAAATCTGAGTTGTCCTAAGTCAAGGAATTTCTTCCAGTTTACTTTTTTCCCCTCAAAAATTTCAGGCATTGTTTTTTCAGTGCGAGTCCTGCTGCTGCACCTGTTCCTCGGCGCGGCGCGAGGGCAGCGATGGGAGAGGCTATGACGGGCCGGGGCGTCCCCAAAGCTTTCAGACTCTCCCCTAACACCTAAAAACCCCTTCCACGCAGACCCTCTCCACTATCTCCCCGTGCCGCGGGTACTAAAATCAGTTGGCTCGGGCCGGGAACGGTGGCCGGGACCCGGGGCCGGCGCCGGCAGAGCTTGACTTTCCCTCACGCATCCACCACCCCGATCCTCGCCATTAGGCAGTTTCTGCACTGCCCGCAATAACCCGCCGGTGCCGGGTTCAACTCTCAGTGGTCGCTATTTATAGGTAATCGAAAGTAGCTGTCATAAGGCGGAGTCAGGAAAAAAGGAAAAGGTGTGATGAAACATGGAAAAGATTGAGGTAAAATATGTTCAAAATTTAAATTTTTATCATGCTTTGAAGGGAATGAAGCGACGTAGACTCCACGGGGAAGGCTCATAGATGTGTTGATCCATCCCTATCTCGATACGACGTTGATGGGTGGACTGATCTACTCTGAATCCACATTGAATGGACTACCGTTTTTATTAACTCGATGATCGACGCGATCATCCACGTTGCATCAATATTGGTTGTCCACGTTGCAGAAATGTGGATTCGATATGGGTGTTCCAATGGGCGCCCTGCTCTCAGAGCAGCCGGCTGCCTCCACGGCACTTATCCCCCTGCAATGATCTTACTTAGCCGTCGAGAGGGGCGGCACGGGAAAGGGAAAGAATCACAGCACGATTATTCCATCCTCCTGTGATGATTTTATCCCCCTGCAATAATGATCTTACTCAGCCATCAGGAGGAGCCTCCCGGGCCTCTGTCCATGTCGCACTCATGCACTCATGGAGCCCTGCCATTACTGCGACAAGGTCGGAAGTGTGAGAGTAATAATCTTCGGGTTGAGACGGCTGAAGAGCTCCTTTGTGACTTTCAACCTCCCGACAGACACCTCCTTTGCGGGGGTAGAAATTTGGTTGGGATCCGTTCTGTGACGCAAGTCATTGCACACGTTCACGATGGCATCATACGACGTGCTATCATACCAGTAGTAAGTGACGAAGCTCTCCCCTCTCCTCGGCGCCTATTCTTCCTCTCCATTTAACTCCGGGCCGGAGCTGGCCAGAGCTGGCCGGAGCGCTCCCGTATCTCCCGGGGGCCCAGTAGCAAGCGGATTATTCCGAAGATCGCTCTCGTACCTCCGTCCTTGTCGCACCTATGGCGGTGCCCTATGTTGGGGATGGCAGGGCCCCGTGAGTGCGACAAGGACGGACGCTCGAGAGCGATCTTCGGAATCAGCCCGCAGCAGGCCCGCCGCGCGCATTCCTACTGCGCGGCCGCGCCGGTCCCGGGCCCCGGGCCGCCCGCGCCACTGAGCAGTAGGGCGATACAATGTCGCCCGCCCGAGGCGAGGCAGCTTGCCTTCTGCCTCATGAGCGCGAAGCGCGCGCCGCTATAGAAATCGGACGCCAGCAGGCGATTCGATCACACTTTAGCAGGGTAAAGCAGTTTACCGCCGCCGGAAAACAGACCATCTCGCCCCATCCCCCTCCACCCTCTCTGCAATTTCCGAAAACTAACTTCATACGCGTCGTTTTATACGTTGTGATACAGTGATTTCAAGGGTCCCGTCCGCCGGGGATGCTCAGCCCTGCAGACACACTATCCGCGCACGCCCTTTCCTCTCCCTCGCTCGCTGCCGAAGAGCGCTTTCCTCGCCCGCTGTCTCTCTCTCTCTCTCGCACTCATGGGCTTCACCGGATCTTGGTGCGCGACAGAGAGAGAGAGGCAGAGTGAGGAGAGCGCTCTTCGGAATAAGTCGGCAGGGGACGTTGCCGCCGGCGTGATGGGGCGCCACTGCCTGCAGGAAGGGGGAGGCGTATCAAAGTGATGGCGATTACCTGTCCCGTCCCCCTCGCGCTGCTGCTGGCGTCATCCTCCTCGAGAACTACTCTCCCCCGCTCCTGAGGAGAGCTGCTGCTGCAGACGACCGGAAGTGTGCGTGTGTGTACGAGGGAGAGGGAGGGAGAGAGAGTGAAAGAGGAAGAGTGTGAGTGTGAGAGAGCCGGAGAGAGAGAGAGAGAGAGAGAGAGAGAGAGAGAGAGAGAGAGAGAGAGAGAGAGAGAGGGAGAGAGAGGGAGAGAGAGCGTGTCCCAGTGTGCGGCGATGTGGCCATCGTAACTTCCGCACGGCGGTCGCGGCGGCGCGGTCCACACAGACGGACGCTCCGCGAACAAGAGCCGCTGTCAGCCGCAGTCAGCACACGGACACGCACGCGCGCGCGCGCGCGCACACACACACACACACACACACACACCATCGAGCACGCGGCGAGGGGCAGCCGTGCAGGCGCTGCCGAAACACACTGTATTAAAAAAAGAAAAAGAAAAAAAAAGACATACCGTAGGCAGTTCCGGTTTGCCTTCGGTTCCGCACATTTTTTCTTGTACCCATGTATCGCCAGACCGTAACTGTATAAGGTTCTTGTATTGAGCCTCCCCCAGATGTTAAGCAAAATTACGGTTGTATCTCGTGAGGCGCACACCAAAAAAATTATGGGCCCAACCCCAACCAGGACAAAACAAAACAACACTGTAAAAATTTGTTGTAAAAAAAAAACGAAAAAAAATTATGACAGGTTTCGCTGTTAAATCGGTGAACAGATTTTTCCTGTAGTTTGATGAAACATTTTGTGAATTAACATGAAAAATCGCGAAACAACAGATAAAATTTGTAAACTTACGGAATTCTTTTGTAAAGTTACGGAATATTTTTGTAAAGTTACAGCATTTTTTTGTAAATGAACACGAATAAAAAGTAAATTCACAGTCAGGTCGTTTAACAAAATTCACAGATATTACCTGTTAATTTACGACATGTTTTTTTTACAGTGAAAACAAATAAACCGCAGCGGACCGGAAGTGCGTTTACCGCTCGGGGTTTCTTAAGAGTGTATAGGTAAACGGCGGGGAGAAAGCAACAAAATCACAAAAAGATCCGCAGCGAGCAAGAAGAAGTCAGCAGCCAGACATCAAGATATCGCGTGACACAGGCTGGCGGGCAGGGCAGGGCAGCCGTGGGCAGCACCACCCCTCCCGCCCCCGCCCCCGCCCCGCCCCGCCCCGTCCCGTTCAGGTGGTAAGGCCAAACCCACGCCGCGTCCAGGGAAAAGTTTAGCCCCCGAGAAAGCTGCTTTCTGGGGAATCCCCCCTCGCCCCTCCCCTCCCCTGGCTCTTCGAGACCCAGTCAGTGACACTTGATATCGGCTTCGTGTCAGGCAGCCGTGCGGCCAACATCACAACACTGAAATAAAACATCACTCCGCATTATTTGGTGATGGAGGATGGCTGGTCCGATGTATTTTTTGTGCTTGTGTGTGTGTGTGTGTGTGTGTGTGTGTGTGTGTGTGTGTGTGTGTGTGTGTGTGTGTGTGTGTTTGGGGTGGGTGGGCGCACAAGGGTAAAGGGAAAGTTGAGGGTTTGGGGGATGAAGTGCGGAGAGCGGTAGAAGGGCGTCACGGCGGGGGTCGCGCGCGCGCGCGGGGTGTAGGCTACTTTTTTGCGTCATCATTCAGGCGGTGCGATTTTGTTTTTTTGCGCCGTTGGCTGCGCGCGGCCGGGCCGGGTCGGCGGGAAGCACTTAGACAGTGTCGGCGGGACAAGCGGCGCGAGCAGGGCCTTCATTAAAATGCAAAGAGGCGGGGAATATGAAACGTGGAAGTGCGGGAGAGAAACGCAATGCGGATGAGAGGGAAAGGGAAAGGAGGCACGTAGGGATGAAGGGAGAGAGGGATGGAGAGAGGGAGAGAGAAAGAGAGAGACAGAGACAGAAGAGAGAGAGAGAGAGAGTAGAGCCGATCAGGCTCTGCAGCAGTGCTGCCAATTTGGTAGGCAAAGCACAGGCTGGCAGGCAGGCGGCCAGGATCGGCCCGGCCCATGGCCATGGCCCCCATGACACAGAGGGGCCGGCTGCTGCAGCACTGCAGGCCGTCATGGCCGCCATGGACATGCGGTGGCCACGGCCCTTGCGCGCTGCCCAGCGCACGGGAGGGAGGGAGAGAGACAGAGAGAGTAACGTACCGAGACAGAGAGAGCGAGAGAGAGAGAGAGAGAGAGAGAGAGAGAGAGAGAGAGAGAGAGAGAGAGAGAGAGAGAGAGAGAGAGAGAGAGCGCAAGGGGAGAGAGATTTGGTGTAAGGGTAATGGGAGCTAGTTGCAGCGAGAGAATTGGGGCGGAGTCGGCATTGTCAGTAATGTGGGTCATAGTTGTAAAGTTGGCGCGGAGCGGGGCGGGCGGGAGGAGGAAGTCGGTGGGAAACCAGGGGTGAAAGGCATGTGGGCTGCAGAAAACGGGGAAATTGAATTCGCGCGGACACGTTTGTTGCCAGGATTGCTATTTTTATGAGTTGGCGGTTGGATCAGCCCTTGGGTCAGCCGAAGGGGCACGAGGAAAGAGCGTACCCGAACAAAGCGGGTCAGTAATCGTAGTAACAGATAAAAAATGAATCATTATTAAAATGAATGCGACGAACGCAGATAGGTGTGGCGGAGCGGTGGGGCAGAGACAATCCGCGGAATGGTGTTGCTGGTGCCTCTGTCAAAATAATTGTTTTAAATTAACAACGTGTCGCTTTGTTATATTTTTAGCCCGCCCTTCTGCTTTGAAAAAGCTTCAGAGCGGGCGTATGTTTAGGAAAACAAACATCTTCTTCCATTAACAATATTGGTGAATATATTGCAAACAGAAGTTCTGTCCAAGAAGGAAAAACAAAAACACTCAGTGTTTTGTATTACAAATGATTTATATAACGAAAAGTGTTGCTATTATAATTAAGAACACTACTTTCCTTGTTCAGGTGTTTTCTAATGCAGACCAGTATAGGGAAACTAACACATATCGAGAGCATTTCAATATAAGAAATATTTTTGTTTTAAAACAGGACCCTCAGCACTCAGCACACAATGTGACATCTGGAGACAAATATTTTTAACAGTGACGGTGCTGGTCCCCGTGGGGGTGGTCCAGCTGCAACAGCGGATGGGACACGCGCGCAGCGTGCAGAGCAGTGCAGAGCGCAGCGGGAGTCCAGGGGGTGCTCAGCGTTTTGTTTTCATTACACACTTCCACGGTTTTATAGTAGCCGGAAAATACATCAAAGGTTCTACATAATTCTGCATTATTTTTTACGTGAAACGACCCGCGAGGAGGGTTACCCGGCGAGGTGCTTTAAAAGTCTTTAAAAAGTCATTAGGCCAATAATGTTCATCATAAAATCACAACCCAGAATGAGGTGAGGGGACGAAGGGTGGTGTACCTGTGCGGTGGGAGGGTCAGGGCCAGGGCCGAGGAACAGCCTGAGCACAGCCCGGCCCGGGCATAGCCTGGGCCCTCCCTGGGCGGGCCAATGTGTCCGGGTCCGGCTTTGCTTTACTGCCAGCCTTGTATCACGCGGAACGTAAACCAGGCAAGATATCCTATCCCCCCACTTCATCCTAGCGCCAAGCACCCCCCCCCCCGTCCCCGCGCCCTGCTGCGCCTCGGCCCTGGCGAAAACAAGCCCCTAAAAGCAGCCATCCCCTCCGCCCCTCCCCGCCCCACACAGCCGCGCGCCCTCTACGCAGGCGATGGCTCCAAAGTTACGAGACGCGTCAAGCAGCCAGCTCACACCGGACGGACGCAGGTCGGCAGGAGGGGAGGGGGAGGGGAGGCCGCCGGGTCGCGGGGGTGGAGTGGCGGCCACCCCAAAGGTGAGGGGGGGGGGGGCGGATGGGAGAGCGGCCGCCGCCCGCCCGATTCGCAGAGTATCAAGTTGATGTGAGGCCGGTGGGGGCGGGCGCCCCCGCCGCCGCCGCCGCCGCCGCCTCCGAGGCTGTAACAGGATAGGCCCTCCCGGCCCCGGCCCATGCCCGGCCTCGGCCTGCTGCTGGCCCTGCCTGCCCTGCCGGCCCCGGCCCATGCCCGGCCTCGGCCTGCTGCTGGCCCTGCCTGCCCTGCCGGCCCCGGCCCATGCCCGGCCTCGGCCTGCTGCTGGCCCTGCCTGCCCTCCCGGCCCCGGCCCATGCCCGGCCTCGGCCTGCCGCTGGCCCTGCCTGCCCTGCCGCGCGCCAAGCTGCCCTCAGATTCAGAAGAGCGCTTTCGTATCTCCGTCCTTGTCACACGCATGGGTCTCGGCCACTAGGAGTGAGTGAGAGGGCAGCACAAAACGATCTTCTGAATCTGGGGGCTGAGCGCAGCCCGCCCTGCGGCCCTCCTCAGTGGGCCCCCAGAGGGGCCGCGCCCCCGCGCCGCCCCCGACGTCCCTAGAGGGTGGTCCAGCTGGCCTGCCTCCTGCGGAGAACACTATGAGGCCGGGGACCGTCTTTTCCTCCTCTCCTCATGGCCTCCTCCGCACGCCGCGCCGTCCAGCAGCCCGACGCGCGACGCGCCAAACTCATTAACGGAGTGGCACAAGCGCGGCGTGGTGGCGTGGCGTGGCGCTGCAGTAGCAGCAGCAGCAACGCGTACTTAACTTGCAGAGTTTGCTTATTACCATCCCACCGCTCCGCCCTCTACAACTCCTCCTCCTCCTCCGCCCCGCGCACCCCGGCGCTATCTCTGTGTGTCTCTCTTTAGCACCGACCATATCTCTCCTGCATCCTCGCACGCGTCTTGCTGAGTCTCTCTCTCACTCTCTCTCACCCTGACCCCCCTCTCTCCCCTCCCCTCACCCCAAACCTTTTATCTCGGGGCGGTTAATAAATAAAGTCGAGCAGACGACAGGCTGGCGGCAGGTTGTTTGTCCGCAGAACAGATGAGCGCCTAATGCGCACCGCAGGCAGGACCGCAGGCAAAGGGCTTAGGCCCCTGTCCGTCAGTGCCACCCAAACTCCCGACGGCTCGGGGCGGGACGGCACCGGCGGGAATTTCGAAGTACACCAGCGGTACTCGCAACAACAGCTCTGAATTTTGGTGTACAAATTTTGTGAATTTTTGTGAACTTTTAGAAAATTGTGTAATTTTTTTTTGTGAATTTTTGGCAGAGTTTCTCCTTAAATTCTGTGAATTTTACTGAAGTTTTCTGAGTTTTTCTGAATTTTTCTGTTGTTTTTAATTTTCTGGATTTTTTAAAATTTTTCCAGTTGGGATGAAAAAGAAGTTTCATTACGTCCAACACAATACAGCCACCAGCTTAAAATATCTCACGCTCAAACCGCAAGGATATTTTAATTTTATTTAAGTCATTTAAGCGACGAATAAAAGTGATATGAAAAACCGAAATAATTAATCCACAGTCTAAATTAAATAATCAGAGTCCTCACGGCTCACAGCGTCTCGTGCTACAGTTTGAATGATCGCCGTATTTTTCGTTGCGCGTTCACGGCAGTTTGTGTAAAGTGCGGCGGCGGCAAGTTAGCAAGACGACCCGCTGTTCATTGACCGCAATAACATGATTGCCCGCCCGGAATAAGTTTCAAGCGAAAAGCGCGAGCGAAGAGAGACGGGAGGAGGGGGAGTGAGCTCGCAGGGGAGGGGGGGGGGGTAGTGAGACGGCACAAGAGCGCAAGAGTTCTTAGCTGGCGCTGCTACTACTACTGCTTCAAGTTTCCCCCTCCCACAGGGGTAGTTTGAGATGGGGGTTTGGGGGGCGAGAATGGGGCGCGTGGGCAGGCCTGAGGAACAAGAACAAAGGACAAAGGGAGAGAGTGACTCGTCAGCGAGCTCAAGCGGAACGATTTAACCGATGCACGCGGAAAATAATCCTGCCCGCAGCAATAAGGTATACTCCTGAACCGCCCCGCCCCACCCGCGGCCCCGCCCTGCTTCAGTTTGGACTCGTAACATAATAATATCGTGCTCACCTCACGGAGTTTCGCTGGAAAAATGAAGGTGACTTGCGTCATTTCAACTGGCTATGTACTTTTTCTTACCTATGAAATGTAACTCTATAAACATGCAGATTTATTTTTAAAAAATAGTGCTGAATTATGCAGAATATTGTACATAAATCTGTTTAATTTCGTGCATTTTTTCTGCATAAAAATTTATGCAGATCTATGTACAATATTCTACATATAATTTAGCACGATTTTTACATAAATCTGCATGTTTATATAGTTCCATTTCATATGTGCGAAAAAGTATATTGTCAGTTAGTGTGTGACCAGTTTCGAACACAGCACGTGATATGACACCACCTTCGAGGCGGTAGACGCGACATTTCACATGGGAGCAGGTCGAGCATTTCACAAACGTCTCCAAAACTACTGCAACACCAAATAACATGCAGCATCCCCATAGGACTCCACACTTGCATGAGTAACACACGTCACATTTGGTTTTACCAGTGTAACCGCTCGGGTTCTTTCCCCACAGAGCAAGTTTCTGCCGCCAAGGAGCGCTGCGCTCAATTCGAGCCGAAGTCAACACGGCAGCAGCGAGCCGCCAGCGGGAGCAGGTATTACGAGGGGCTAAACCAACGGGGGACCGTCCCCCGCCCCGCCCCGCCCCCGTCCCTCTCCGCGTCCCTCGGAGATGAGTGTACTCTGGACGCCAAGTCGCCGTGAAGTCAAGTTGGAGAAAAAGGCTGACGCGCGGGAGCTATGTGCGGCGGGGCCAGGTAACCTCACATAAAACTCGAGTGAATTAAACGTTCTGTTGCGCAGAAAATGTCTCCCTTGTCTATACACGGCAAACTCAAGAGTGTACTTTGGGCACACAAACAGGTGTGTGCTCGTCTGTCGAGTCGACTGCTATAGCCAACAGTCAACGTACACACACATATTTCACAAGGAAAAATATTTTTTTCTTTCCGTCCGGCAAAGGAAACGAAAACCTCCGGTTCCTGTTACTCGGCGTGGAATTCCGCATTAAACCAGCTTACGTATGATATGGGTCTAATGAGAAACAGCCTTAAGTCGGTTGGCTTTTTTGAGTCAGCATTTCACGCTAAGCACGCACCAAGTTTACTTTTGCCTCGGCAGCTGACTGAGCATATGCCCGTGAATGTGAGATGTTGCTCAGAACACCGAATGTTCCGCCAGAGAACAAAAAAGTTTGGGAGGTTGCCTATCCGCTGCAGCTGATCAGAAACACCCGGTGCATACACACTTCGTTTTCGGCGGTAGACGGGGGGGAGGGGCTGGAGAGTCGGGTAGACGAGAGCGTCGTCACACTGTGACAAATTGTTGAAGGTTTAAGGTTTACGGGAAAAATTTCCACGAAGTTGAATTATAAAATTACAAGTTCAAAGACTAAAATTACAAGCACTATCGACTTGAAATTCAATTATGAACAGAAATGGGCTGTCGTAAATTTAAAACACTGATCGTAAGTCATAATGTTTTTTTTTTTTTTTTTAATAAAAATCGAATCCGTAAAGATATTTTCACAGTGCACCGGAAGAAACGGGGAGGTGGAGAGGAAAGTCGAGAAAGTGATTGAGGGACGGCAGCGCAGGGCTGGGCAGGGCCAGGCAGGGCACGGCATGGCAGAGCAGGGGGGGGGGGGGAGGGGCAGGGCGGGGCAGGGCGGGGCAGGGCGGGGCAGGGCGGGGCAGGGCGGGGCAGGGCGGGGCAGGGCGGGGCAGGGCGGGTGATGAGACTAATTACGGCGCCACGGCCACCCTCTGTACCGCCGCTCTGCCGCTCTCGAGCAGAAGACGTTTACCTCCTGCACCTTTGCGTCCAGCGGGAGATGAGCCGAGTCCTGCCGTGCAGCATTTCATTAAACCCCCGCAGCACGGCCCACGACGGCCCGGCACCCTGCACCTCCTCAATCCAAAAACCGGAAGTGACTCGTCACGTGCTGCGTAGCAAAATTATATGTAAAACACGGGAAATATTTTGATGCGACTTCAGAATGGCGAAAAGGATAAATGAATATCTCACTGTTTAGACTGTCTAATGCGCAGTTAGTGGCCCGCGCCTTTCCTCTGCTAGGAAGCGGTTTCAGTCATTGCCAAAGAGTAGAGGTGCAGGGGGAAAAACACAGAATAAATAAACAAAAATAAATAAATAAAAATAAAGGTAAAGTAACTACCGTGCCACCGGCAGCGAAGCTGGCAGCGGATTCCTCGGAGTGTTGCTTGTTAATAATTCAGCAACGTAGATTTCAGGGCGTAATGCCGCCCGACAGCGAGGACAGGCCGGGGTGGGGTCGGGTGGGGTGGGTGCGCGTCCGGGCTATTCGCCGGGCTTTTCGCCGGGCTTAACGCGCCCGCCGCTGCCGAGCCGCGTCGGCTAGGGGCGGGCCTTGGGGCGGGCCCCCTGGGGGTGGGCCGGGGCGGGGCGGGGCGGGGTGGGGCGAGGCGGGGCGGGGCGGGGCGGAACGCAGCACAATGCTGGACCTCCCATGCAACCCCGGACTATTCCATAGCCCGCCAGTCAGTATATATACTTGCTGAGAACGCGGCACCTTCTCATAGCCTCTGACCCGCAGTGCCTATGCCTATACTCAGCAGCCCGGAGCTGAATGCGCTGTCAGTGTTGGCCGCGCCCGCTGTCAGCACGCTCAGCAGCGCTCAGCACGACGGGGGAAAAACTCTGAAATTTTTGAACACCTCGTGATTCAGAAAAATTAAGAAAATTTAAGAAAGTTTAGTAGATGTCAGAAAAATTCGGAAAAATTAAGAAAAAGTCAGGAAAATTCACTAAAATTTACAGACTTCTAGAAAAAAAAACTCATATGAGAAAATTCACAAAAAAAAGTATACCAAAATTCAAAGTTGTTTCCCCCTCGGCTCAGCAGCTCTCAGCAGCACTCAGGAGCCTTAAGCAGCAGCGTTCAGCAGCGCTCAGCAGCGCTCAGCGGCGCTCAGCCTTGGCTCGACCCAGACCAGGACCAGCGGCATACCTTTGCGCGACTCGCCGCGCCGACCCGTTGCGGCCCGATTTTCCATCCTGCTGCTTCCATTCACCCAGGCTGGATGGCAAAGAGGAGGGGCGGAAAGGGGCGGGAAAAGTGGAGGTTTCGCAGAAGTGGGCCAGGCGGGCGGCCAAGGGTGAGGGGGGGGGGGGGGGCTCAGCCCCGTCCTGCACTGTACGCCGGATTGCCAAGATGCCGGGCTGCATCGGAGTTTTTTTTTGGCCGTTCCAACGTGAAAAATCCACGCTGAAAACGGGACCTAGCACTCCAAGGAGGGTTTGGGTATTTTCAAGTATTGAGTTAACGAGTTCGAGGAAAAGTCCTTGCAAAATTCCGCTTTATACCCATATTCAAGACTCCATCCTTGGAATCACTGGTCAGATGCATGTTCCCGGAAGCGTCCGCAGCGACGGGTTATCAGGAACGCTCCAAGGTACTCGACACTGTAAATCTGAGAGTCATGTTTCTGACTGAAATTAAGCGAGGCATATAACATCGCCCTAAAGGAGTGAGGAAATTCTATATCGCTCATTTGGAGTGATAAGCCTCACTCAAATCGAGCGAGATCACTAGATATCGCTCGTTTTGAGTCATAAAAGCGACTCAAAAGGAGTGATATTTAATAATATGACTCCCCAGGAGTGACAAAATTTGGGTCACCAATCTCGCTCTCCTGAGAGCGAGATTTCTGACTCCTCGATTTACAGTGGACGACGCCACTAGCCCTAGAGTGAACCTAGAGGTCGAGGGGGGGGGGGGGTCACTTCAAAAAATCATTGTACAGCCCCCAAAAAATCATTTAAAAAATCAAAATCAAGTAGAAAGTTGCATAAAAATCCGAAAAAATGAGAACAAATGAACCCAAAACTGAGAAAAATGGGAACAAAACAAGAAAAAACCCATTTTTTTTTAAAAAAGTAACATATTATTTCTTTTTTATCTCGGGAAAAATCAAAAGAGAAATCAAAATCAAAAATCAAAAAAATCAAAAAAATCATTGTACAAGTTTTACAAGTGATCCCCCCCTCGCTAGAGGTGCAAGCGGACAACAGGAGACGAATCAAACACCCTCAAAAACACCCCGATGCAAACTATCACGACGGGAGCCATTTTAAGACCCCGACCACGTCCCAGGGGCGAACCAATTTGAAAACCCCAGGTTACCGCTTATGCTCAAGCAGATCAAACAAGAAGCTCAAAAAGAAAAAAAAAGAAACATGCTAAAATATTAGGATGGCCGTTCGGACAAGACCATTTTACTTGGTCAATCGCAGCAGCCTTCTGCAACCCGTGAATGTATGCCCCGCAAAGAAGGGATGTTACAGAGGAAGGTGGTGTGCATGGGGACACGCGGTCCTATGTGCGACACAACAATCACCTTCTTTCACAAAAAAGATAACCCTCAACGACTACTGTCACCCCACTGTGCGAGCTGGGACCGGGGCTGACAGAAGCGGGGAGTGAATGCGGGGGCCGGGGGGGAGGGGGAGGGGATAATCCGCGCGCGGGCACACCGCGCCCTGCAGCCCAGCCGAGTCTGGACACGGGATGCCGAATACTTTAGGCGGGTACCTCCCTCCCTCCCTCTCCCCCTCCCTCCCTCCCTTGCACTTCGCTTGGCACCCACATTATTGGAAAGAGAGAAGGAAGCAGGGCAGTGGGATGGGGGTGGGCAGAGGATAATTAAAGAGGGAGTGAGATAGAAGAGAATGGGAAGCAATGCGCTCTTCCGACAAAGAATATAAACCCACGCGTGAGCACATTGCACGGAAGAATCAGCCGCGGGCCATTGGACGTGCATCCGGCCTGCAGGCGGGGAGTGGGGCATGGGGGGGCGCTCCGCCTCACCACTGTGAAAAAAAAATTCGTAATATTACGACTTTCTTCGTAATTAGTCATAAAGACACAGAGCTGAAAATTTACGAACGCAGTCGTAGTTGTACGACAGTAAATTCTTCCTCGTCAAATAAAATTAAGTCGACACATGGTGTAAAAAAAATTATCGTAACGATACAATTAGAAGTTGTAACTTGACGACAATGATCATGGAAAATTTTCCCGTAACCCTTACGAATATTTTTCACAGTGGCCTCGCCCCGTGTTCCCGTTCCCATGCCCTTTATTTAAGCACGAGTCGAGCGCCGTAAAACGCCGACCATCCGCCATCCGTTTAATGAACACATAGGGGGTATATATACATTACACCCTTCACCCCCCTCCCTTTTCCACCCCCTCCCCCCCAATCCCACACGCGACGGAGGCCGGTGGCCTCGAGGATGGTCCTCGTTCGGGTCACCAAGGTCGAGCCCCTCCTGCCCTCATTCCATATACTCCAAAAATACCACGTCCCCAGCAGGCCGACATCAGGCCCGCTGGCTATACTCTCTTAGGAATGACACATCACACCCCTTCTGCCTTCGACTTGACTTACTACGGACGAAAGTTATTCTTCCGGCAACGTTTTAACATTTGGAAACTATACGGCTTTCGCCGCGATTACAATTGTTCCATTTTTCCTATTTTTATAAACAATAGGAAATTCGGATTGTCAGAGCCGCCTTCATTACTTTATTCCCCTTCCGCCTTTGATGCCACGATCAAGGACGGGCACATTTTTTTTTCCTTCTTTACTATTATTACCGCAAACGCTATGATATATATCGGCCCGATGGGGGCCATTACAGAGTTATGGCGGAAATCTGCGTCCCTTTTATCGCATGGCCTCATGCGGCTAAAGGAAGGACCCTGGGCAGCCGAGGTACGCGGGAGAGGTGGTGGGGGTGAGGGTGAGGCGGTCACCACCGGGCGAGAGGAGTGGTGAGCGGGGCTGGAGAAGGGGAAGAGGGGGGGAGAGGGGGAGAGAGAGGGGGGAGGGGGAGGGAGAGGGAGTGAGAGAGGGGGAAGGGAGAGGGAGAGATGGATCGGGGTCAGCCAGCGGGCTACAGCTCGCAGCGAGGTGACAAGCAAGAGGACCCGTGAAAAATCATCTCCTCTGTTTCACGGACGCTGCCACGCAAAAAAAAAAAAAAGATAATTCGCGTCTGACAGGAAAAAAAAATTAGCAGGTGTACCATTTTTTTAGCTGTATAATAGGCGCAGCTAAATTTTAAGTTACGGTGCTTCATTTCTAGCTACCTTCATATTTATTTTTCTGCTGTCTTAAGTTTTTATTAGCCGTAGTGTTAATTTTTCACATCTAATTTCAGCCAAGCGATTTTTTTTTCATCTGCGTGAGGCAAAGACAGCAGCAGCAGCAGCAGCCAAAGCGGGACAAAGGGTTAAGGGTTACACAAGTAGGGATTACGCCAGCCTCCCCCGCGTCCCCCCTCCTCTTACACTCAGCCTCGCACTATACAATAATCGACCAAATAGGGGAGACGTTGGAGAGGGGGGGGGAGGAGGGGGAGGAGGAGGAGGAGGTGGAGGAGGAGGAGGAGGGGGAGGAGGGGGAGGAGGAGGAGGAGGAGGAGGAGGAGGAGGAAGAGGAGGAAGAGGAGGAAGAGGAGGAGGAGGACGCTGAATCACATTACAAACATAAAGGAGATGAGCGCGGAACTACTGCGGCCGAAAGATGAGAGGGCGCAGAAATGTCCACTCGAGAATAAAGGGAGGAATGTGAGGGTGAGGGGTCTGCGCTGCGAGGCGCTGTGCTGCTGGTGCTGTGCTGTGCTGGTGCTGCTAAGCTCTCGCTCGGCGCTACAATATCATACGCGTCTCAGCGCCCAGGCCAGCCCCTTCCCACCCGGAGCCAGCGTCGCAAATATTTAATAACGAAGTGCGATTCAGCAGGGGGGAAAAAAAGGATTGTTCCTCGCCTGCTTGTCGTTCTAAGTCGACTCCCGCCCCGCCGGTCGGTCCCTATGGGTCTCTCGTCTCAAGGAGCACACTATTATTCCGACCCCCGGTCGCACAGTGGCGAGGGGGCCACCACTCCTGTAATCCTGTGTACAGTTGTCAGTGTAATCCCTGTGTAATCCGTGTAATCCTTAACTAAATTTTGAAGAATTATCACTAAATTTCACTTAATTGTTCTTATGTAGTGGTTTTAGTCCCAGGAATTCATGTGTAATCCCACAAAATTCAGGTGTAATCCCTGTAATCACGTAATCCTGTGGACATCCTAAGCCGAAGAGGTGGCCCCCTCGCACAGTGGTGGTTTTGGCGATTTTCATTCCGTAAACTGTGAATATAAGCTGTAGCATCAAGGTTTCAATGTTTAAAATGTTTGAAATTCCAGGAGCTTCCACAGCACTGCAGTTTTTGATTTTCCTCATGCTGACAATAACGTCCAGACGAAAATTAACATTTTTCTCCCCGAAAAGTCTCCAGTAAGCTTACCATGTACAAATAAGCTCGCTCTCAAGAACGTTCGATGTCCATTTAGACAGGTGCATCGCCACATTAGATACTAGATATACTGCGGTGACCTCTGGTGAGGTGGCGAAGTGCTAGGTGGTCTGGTCCCGATCCCTGGCCCGAGCTCCTCGCGGGGGGTTCCATCCTGGAGAGCCCTGTGGGGCGGGGCGGGGCGGGGCGGGGCGAGGCGGGGCGCAAAAAGCCCGCAGCCCGTCTAGTCGGTGTGAGTAACGAGGCGAGCACGCGTCGTGCAAAGGCCGGGATCGGACGGCCATTAATTCAGCGGGACAGTGAAGAAACGAAGGGCGCAGAGCGAAGAGCGGCGCAGCGCCAGCCAGACATGTGCCCGGCCCGGACGGGCCCGGAGTTCCAATTCCTTCATTGTACATCCAAGTTTAGTGCGATCCCACTTTTGTTTTTCTTTCACAGTTTTTAAATGTGAAGAAAAAAACCAAAGAAACGGCATGCAGATAAAAACTTTTCCCCTAAACACAGAGATAAGCTGTAAAATCTCATTGTCAAATGTAGTGAATGTGTCACTGAATGTTTATTTTTAAGTTTTTTTCTTCTCTCGAGTACCAAGTCGGATTTTACGGATAACGATTTTGAATACAGCTCTGCAAACGGAAGGGTAGTACAGTACTGCAGGAAATTGTGTTAGATTAATGGTCCTACAGCAAAAAGGGGTGAGATCCGCGATATACAGCAGTACCGTAATACTTCATTTAAGTTTGCAGAGAGCGATTTCTGTTTTAAACGGTGCTGTCATTTGCGGATGAAATACCGTTTTACTAGAAGGGGAAACAGCTCTGAATATTGCTGTGCAAATTTTGTAAATTCTTGTGAGTTTTCCTGAATTTTCCAAAAAATTTCTGAACTTTTCTGAATGTTACCAAAATTTTCTGCATTTTTTCTGAATTTAACGAACAACGAGGTTTACAAAAAAAAATCGAGGTTCTTTTCCCGCGCTCGGGTTTTACTCTGCGATTCTTGTCGCAACACCACCACCACGACACATTGCTTTGATGTGCGGGTGTACAGCGCCCCCCTTGCGGCGGCGCCGTCGCCAAGGTGAGCAGTCTGCGGGCTTCCTCTTCTCTGTGCGGCTGCTGCGGTACACGCCGTCAGCACGCCAGCCCGCCCCACCCCACCCCACCCCGCCCCGCCCGCACGACTTCCAAGGCCCGCGCCGCGTCCGCCCACCGCGACGCCTTGGCCAACGCCCCCTTCCACCCCACTCCCACTCCCCTCCAGCCCGAACCCAGACAACCCTCTCCTCAGGGTCGTTGACGGTGGCATCCGTACAACCCACCTACACCCCCCCCCCTCCGCCACTCCTCCACCGCCTCCCCGCTCCCGCCCCACTCAGTGATTACGCCCCGATATCAAAATTAGTTTCCCCGTTGCTGATTAGTTTCCGAAGGGGTGGAGGTCCGCGCCTGGGTGGCTGCTGTGCGGCGAGGCACCCGCCCCGCCACGAGCCACTGCTGGGTCCGCCCCGCCCCGCCCCGCCCCGCCCGGACCCGACCCAGAGACAATTTCAATACGAAACCATAGCGAATCGTTTGCCGTGGATAACGGGGACGAATTGTCCCACGCGCGCGAGCAGAGAATGTTCCCCTGGCAGTTTCTCGTAGTGAAGTCATCATCAGAGAACAGACCGGAGCTGCAGTCAGAGGAAGCGGCACACCTCGCCGCACCCCGCCCCGCCCCGCCCCACAGCACCCCCTGCTCCGTGCCCCGCCCGCCCCACCCCGCCCCGCACCACAGCACCCTCTGCTCCCCGCCCCGCCCCGCCCGTCAGAGCGAACTCTCGGCGCGCGCGCGCTACTTTCGGATTGGTCACGACGACGTCCATTAATATCCAAGCGATTCGAGAGAAGACCACTTTGTCGTCGGATTCGCTCTGCCTTTTTCCTCCGGCGGCGCCTCACGGTGACAACTCCCGCAGCCTCTCCTACTCTCCCATCCCCCGTGCCTTTCCATTCCCTCCCTCGCCGCTCGCCTCACTCTTTCGCTTTCCCTCTCATTGCCCCCCTTCCCACTCCTGTCACCACTTTTCCCTCTTCTCCTCTCTCTCATTCGCAATCGCTCCTTCTCCCTCGCCCTGCTCTCTCTCCCCGTTGTCTCAGGGGATGTGCGCTGAACGCTCGGAAACCTTATCAAAGCAATCTGGGCGGGTGAGGGGAGGCGGGGGAAGCGGCGCGCCGGCCAGGCGAAAGCGAAGGAGGATGAGGAGAGAGAGAGAGAGAGAGAGAGAGAGAGAGAGAGAGAGAGAGAGAGAGAGAGAGAGAGAGAGAGAGAGAGAGAGAGAGAGAGAGAGAGAGAGATTGGTAGAGAATGACAGAGAGGAGTGCATCTCAAGGTACTCACTGAGCAACTCCCTTTTGCTGGTCCGACGACCGCCGCAACGCCCCACAGCAGTCCCGAGCCCTGCTACTGCACCCTAACCCCCAGACCCAATCCGCCCCGCCCCCCCTTCCAATTCTCCCTTCTCCACTGTGTTCTTCTTCCCCACTGCGAGCGCTCCGAAGTGCATCTGAGCGGGCGATATGGCCCCATAATGGTGCCGTCCTGATGCGGAGGCGGGCCGGCCGACCCGACCGGGGGGAGTACTTGCGAGAGCGGCTCTGCGCGCGCGCGCGAGTAAGTGTGTGTAAGTAAATGTGTCTATTCGTGCGTTTAGGCGTGGGAGTGTGTGTGTAAATGTGTAAGAGAGAGAGAGAGAGAGAGAGAGAGAGAGTTGGGGCTGCAATGGCAGAATAATAGGATGGCTGCAGATTTGCAGATCTCTCTCCCATATAACGGCCATCAGGCGTCGGTCGGCTGGGGCTCTGCTCTGCTCTTGCTGGGCAGTGCCGCTGAGCGCGCTGGCCCCGCGCATCACTGCCCCCTTTTCTCCCTGCCCCGCCCCGCCCCGCCCCGCCCCGCCCCGCCCCACTCCACCCCGCCCCGCCCCGCGGGTCACGCCACTCTCGTCAACCCCTCTGTTGCGGTCTGTGGACGCCCCGCCACCTCTACTCGCCCCGCCTCACCCCACCACACCACCTCAAACGCCCAGCGAACCTCGACTGTAAAAAAAATTTACCTGCGTCTTATTACCCTATTACTGGCTTTGGCTCACTGACGCATAGGCCATATAATAATGACGCGTCAAGAAAGTTGACTCTGGCTGACTTTGGCGCACCCTGAACGCCTACACTGTCATTTATGCAGGAGCTCCAAACTTGCAAACGCTTAGGCGAAAGGATCCAGAGCGATGTTTCTCAAATTCTTTTGGGAAGCTTTTTTGCCGTGCAAATTTTGAGCACTTCGGCCATACCACTCCCGCATCGGAGAACAGGTCTTTTGAGAGAGCTTTGGTCACTTCGTTTCACACCGACGGAGACGCCACGGAAGGTGCGCCCTGTGGTGAGCAGGCACCTCAGCTGGGTGCTGGGCTGGGGTCCGGTTAAGATGCCCATGTATTGGACCAGTGGCCAAAACTTTACACGGGCAACAGGTGTCTTAAATCAATACGCCAAAAGGTGATCCAATAGTCAGCGCCAAAATAAGTCGCTCTGAATCCTGTAGCTCACGCCTATCTACGGCAAGTACATTTGGGATAGGCCCAAATTGCCGAGTAAGCGAGCCCATAAAACGTTATTTGGCACTCACCATGCTGCCTGCAGGGTCGCGCAGGACAGGTTCCGGGTCCCGTAAACTGGGGAGCGCTGCGTAGAGATCCCCGCTAGAGATTGGGAGAGTTTAGTTCCTCTCCGTGAGCAGAGACAACGGCGGCGGCTGCTGTCGCTCGGCCCGGCCAAGCCGTCTGATTCCGAAGACCGCTCTCGCGCCTCCGTCCTTGTCGCACTTATGGCGGTCCCCCATGTTGGCCATGGCCGCGGGTCCCATGAGTGCGACAAGGAAGGGAGGCGCTGCTGGAGCGATCTTCGGAATCAGTCGGCTGCCCGGCCCCGCCCGGCCCGGCCCGGGGGATCTGTAATCGGGGAAAGAGCTCGTCAATGTTGGAAGTTTGGCCCACCTGATGTCCCTGACACGGGGCCGGCGGGGCCGGCGGGGCCGGCGGGGCCGGGCGCGGGCCGCCCCAGGAGGAGCAGCAGGCGAGAGAAGGCAGGGCAGACAGGACGAGTGGAGAGGGGGGAGGGGGAGTTTTGTGAGGTGGGGGGGGGGGCTGGTTGAAGTGGACTGGTTTGGGGGGACAGAGCTGTCAAGGAGCCCGGCTTCCAGCAGTCAATCTCCGGCCGAGACGGCGGCGCCGCGACGGAGTCCTGCAGGATGCCCTGCTACCCCCCCCCCCCCCCCACCTCTTAGACCTGACAGAAGGACCCCGCCGCGGGTAACCGGCTGGTATCAGGACGCCTCTGGTCACAGCAGCGCGGCCGCCCCGCCCCGCCGAGACCGGAGGCGACAGCTGTCGTAGCGGCGCGCGCGCCCGGATCTCTCTCTCTCTCTCTCTCTCTCTCTCTCTCTCTCTCTGTCCTCTCGGGGCCACGCGACCCTGCAGACCGATTCCGCTGCCGCGCGCTCCTCGCTCTGTCTCTCTCGATCTCAAGGAGTCTGCCGGGGGTGCGAGTGCGCTCTGGCTCTCTCGCACTCACGGAGTGGGCCTCCTAAAGTGCGCGCACCGGAATCGCTCCACTGCCTGCGCTGTACTGTGCTGCCTCCAAGTCCTCCAACCCCCGCACAGCAGGACAATCCCCCCCCCCCCTCTCTTTCTCTGGTCTTCTCATTCTCTATCACATTGACGACGACCAGCAACTGATAAAAATCCCTCCGATACCACCGCAGAGTCAAAAGGCACGGCACCACTAACGCCGCCCATCACTTTAAAATTATCGTCCCAAATAATTCGCTCGCGCGTACCCGGCCGCGCGCTCGCCTTCCGTTTATTTCTCATCTCCGCCTGGTTTACTTCTTCCGTTCCACGTTCCTCCCCGGAGAGTGATTATTCATCTAGGTTGATCCTGTTATCGGCGGGGCTCGTCGCGGCGGCCCCCTCCCCCTTCTCCACCATGCCCTCCAAAACCATATGCGTGCCGTGCCGATCGTCTGGAACAGACATGTAATAAGCTCCTGTGGCGCAGTGGAGCAGCCGCGGGACCCAGTGCGCGAAACGAGGCCTCCCAGGGCCTGGGGGAGATTTCTCTCTCCCCCGTCTCTCTCTTTGTCTGCCGCTGTCTCTCTCACTCCAATGCATGTGCAAGCGCTCCCATAGCATCATAGCGTATGGATGCTGGTTGTGTGCTGCCGCATGCACTACGCTCCACGAGCGCCGAAAACAATTACACCCTGCAGTGCATTTCCTGGGAGTCAGCAGGGGCTGGCTGGATGGAGCAGAAGAGGGGCAGACAGATGCTGCCGCCGAGGGGGGCGGAGGGGGGGGGGCACCAATACAAAAATGTGTACAATTTATTATTAAAAAACTTTTGATTTTTCTGATTTCTTAGAATTTCTGACACCTTGATAAATTTTGATCTCCCCGCCCCTCCCTATTTTTGCCTTTTTTTTCATTTTCCCCCTTTTTTTTTGTTCACTTGTTCTCAAATTTTCTGATTTTTCTGTATCTTTCCTCTAAATTTTATTTCGATTTTTTTTATTTATATTTTCGAGTGATTTTTGTTTTTTGGGCCGTTCAATGATTTTTCCAAGTGCCCCTCCCCCCCCCCTCTAAGCTCCTACTGCAGCGTTACTTTGCCTCCGGTGAAAAAAAAAATGAGGTCGCACGATTTTGAATAATTTCCGGCTGGTCGCGCCGTCGGCGTCGTGCGGCCGCCCTGCCCTCGCTCACCGGGTGAAGGAGAGATACGGAGATTATGGCACAGTCAGCCAGAGCAGGCAGGCAGAGAGACAGAGAGAGACAGACAGACAGACAGAGGCAGAGAGAGAGATAGAGAGAGAGAGAGAGAGAGAGAGAGAGAGTGGCGCGGAGAACGGGACGGGAAACACGCACACAGAAGAGATAACGTGAGGGGAAAACGAGGCGGGTGCGCGGAGTGCGCGGGGCGGCCGAACTGGAGCAGGGTGACAGTGAGTGAAGGAGAGAGACAGGCAGATGCAAGATGTGCGGGAGCAGAGCGGGCGGCGTGCGTTCCGTGACGAACGCAGCCCAACAGAAGCGACAATAGAAGGGTCCCATCCCGCGCTCCCTGCCTTTGGCAGCGAGCTCGGGGATTGTTTCGAATTCAATATGAGGGTGCGCACGACGGGGCCGAACAGGCCGACGGTGTGCACGCTGCGCTGTGTATTTGAACTGAGGGGGAAACCACTGTGAATTTTATTCTGCACATATGGTTATTTTCTGTTTTGGATTTTCGTGAACTTTTACTTGAATCTACACTCTAAATGCGAAAGGACATTTTATTGTCCCTTGAACTAGCAACAATGTGTTTGTCCAAAGCGCTAGACAACAGGTTCCATGGACAAAAATGTGGCTTTTCATACACAAGTTGTGTAATTAGAAGGAACAAAATGTCCCTCAAAAATATTGTGCCCAATGTTTGCAACAAATTTGTTGTAGAACTGTCAACGTATTTCAACGTCCATAGGCGTGGACAAATGCTTTGTCCATAAAAAAAGAAACAAATTTGTCTCGTCGGTGCACATAATTGTACAAATAAGCTGTACACGATTTGTCTGGTTTGGGAACAAATTTGCATCCTTTCTGGATGTGCACAGAAACGTTTCTACATTAGGAACAAAATTGTTCTTTCGCATTTAGAGTGTATATAAAAAATATTTGTGAATTTTCCTTAATTTTTTCCCGAACTGTTGCGATTTTTTCTAAATTTTTCGGAGTTTAGATGAATTTCCCTGAATTAAGAGGTGTCCAAAAATTTCTGAGTCGTTCTGCCCATTGATGTGGACGGTGCAAACGCGTGGCATGATCGAGGCGAGGGAAGAGATGCATAATGCCTTTCGCGTGTGTGGTCTGCCAAAGGCGCCTGCGACCTGCGACACGTGGGGTAGGCAGACCCGCCGAGCTCAGCGGTGCAGCACACCTGCCAGGACACCAGGCAGGCCCCTTGGCCAGCAGCCTGCTCGGGAGCAGGCAGGAGCGATAGCAGGAGTGGTATTCATTCAAGCTCAGCAATTTGCCCGAGTGGCAGACAGATAATCTCCCTCTTCTCTCAATGGCAAAAATAAAACACTCTCTCTCTCTCTCTCTCTCTCTCTCTCTCTCGGATGTCTTTTCCAGCCTAAACCCGAAATTATTGTAGATATCAAAAATATAGTTGCAATATATATATATACATATATATATATATATATATATATATATATATATATATATATATATATATATATATATATATATATACATACACATTCACACACACACACAATTGGAAACGATGTCCATTCACAGAGGACGAACCACAAACATATAGCGGCAACACAACCACATCTTTACACTTCATTCATCAGGTCGGATTACATTTAACAGAACATTTACAGTACTTATTTTTCACCTCCAGTGTGTGAGCACAAAACTACTTGAAAGAGCAGAACGCACTTGGAGAAGGAACGCAGATCTTATACTAAACAACATGCATTGTTGCACACAGTGCAGTCAAATATTGACTTCTATCCAGTACGCGATCGGAAATTATTATGCAGAATCAAAGTGTAGTCAAATATCTTGCTGCACAGTACACTCAAACGGATTATCTCCAGTGTGCGTTCGGAGATGACATCGCAGACCAGAAGATTGCGCAAATTTTTTGCTGCACACTGTGCACTCAAACGGCTTGTCTCCAGTGTGCGTTCGGAGATGAGTACGCAGATCACAACTTTGAGCGAATTTCTTGCTGCACACAGTGCACTCAAACGGCTTGTCTCCAGTGTGTGTTCGGAGATGATAACGAAGACCAGCAGATTGCGCAAATTTTTTCCTGCACACTGCGCACTCAAACGGCTTGTCTCCAGTGTGCATTTGGAGGTGTTTACGCAGATGACTGTTTCGAGCAAATTTCTTGCTGCACACTGTGCACTCAAACGGCTTCTCTCCAGTGTGCGTTTGCAAGTGTGTACGCAGACCGCCGGTTTGAGCAAACTTCTTGCTGCACACTGTGCATTCAAACGGCTTGTCTCCAATGTGCGTACGGAGGTGTCTACGCAGATTACTACTGTCAGCAAATTTCTTGCTGCAAACTGTGCATTCAAACGGCTTGTCTCCAGTGTGCGATCGGAGATGGAGATGCAGTTTACTACTCGCAACAAATTTCTTGCTGCACACTGCGCATTCAAACGGCTTGTCTCCAGTGTGCGATCGGAGATGGACACGCAGACGACCGATTTGAGCAAACTTCTTGCTGCACACGGTGCACTCAAACGGTTTCTCTCCAGTGTGCGTTCGGAGATGGACACGCAGATTACTACTGACAGCAAATTTCTTGCCGCACACAGTACACTCAAACGGATTATCTCCAGTGTGCGTTCGGAGATGGACAAGCAGATAACCGTTTCGAGCAAATTTCTTGTTGCAAACACTGCAGTCAAACAGCTTTTCCCCATTCTGCACTTTGTGGGCCATTTTTGTGTCAAAGTAATTCCTGTAACAAAAAAGAAAAGGAGGAGAGCTTTAATGAGGTGTTTATTGACAGCGACACGAGGATTAAGTTTCTAATGTTTTCTTATGTATGCAGTCATAAGAGGATTTTTACGTGTCCGAATCTTAGTGTAGATGTAAAAGCAAGTAAAAACAGAAACTTTAAATTCCTTAAAATTTGGAATTGAAAAAGGAAATGGAAGAACCAACGGCAGTTGAACTGCCAACTGAAGAAGTGCTTATAAGCCCTTTGGTCAAAGAAAGGAAAGGAAACCAATTCAAGACTACGAAAGTTAAGCATCGCAGCAAGACAGTTACCAGAGAACTGTGAAAATTCGAGACGAAGCTGATCAGAACTTAAACAGGATCGAACGGATTAAGGTAGTGAACGTTCTCAGAAAATGTGCTGGCTCGTTAGGGACGACGGGAAGCGCGTCCCTTCTTTAGTCCCATCTGTTTTTCCATACCTCATCATCACTGAGGCTGGGCTGGTGTGCTATTCTCTCCCACCCCCTCTACGCTTCTTCATGAACAGCTCTATGAACCACCTCGCGCCGAAAACTGACACGGTCATGGCAAAACGCGAAAGTAGCGCACTTAAAACGCAATAAATGGAAGGGGCAACAAACGGTAGACTATATCTGAAAACGCTACGAGGTACGTCCATGGCAACGTACAACCAGTCTCCAACCCCCCTCCCCTCCTCCTTTCCCCATCTTCCCTTTCCTTACTCTCACTCTATCTTATTCGTCTCACTGTCTAGTTGTCTCCTTTTACCGGTTCCCGCCGACTGAACCGTCTGTTTCTTTCTTACCCCGTCCCTCTCGAGGGGTCGTGCACTCCCTCTAGTAGAGTGCACGCGAGTATTTTGAGTAAAGTATAGGTGAGTACTGCCGAGTATCACTATTTTTTTTTCCATTTGACGACATATTTTGAGACAAATAATTTGAGTACAGATACAAACAAACAATTATGTCAACCAGGTCAAAAGTTTATCAACGAACACATTGTCATTTGAATTTCACAAATGATCTGATCAACTAATTGACAAAAAATGTTGACACACACCAGGAAGCAGTAACTTGAATAGTTTAAGCCAATAACTAGTAAAGTCTGAGAGGATTTAAATATTTGGCCTTCTTTAACGACTTCTGACAAATTGTTTGTCTTGGATAAAAGACAAGTTTGTCGCGTTCCACATTTATCCGGATGATAATTGTCAAAACACAGTTTTTTCTCTTACAGTGATATTCGTGAGTATTGGCGAGTTTTGGCGAATAATGTGCGAGTGTTGGTGAGAATGAGGGAGGAGGGAGTATTGGCGAGTATTTCGGGAGTAATTTGCAAAAAAAGCAGATTGCGAGTATTGGTGAGTAATGCCGAGCAATATTGAGTTGGGTGCGAGTAACTTTCTTTGTGTGCACACGAGTAACGAAGTGGTGGACCCCTCGCTGAGAGTTCATACATTCACCCTGTGGAGGCAGAGGTGCGATTCACGCCCATTCCTGCCCGAGCTCTAGAAGTACACCCCTTAACACATAGCAGCAACGCACGTTATTGGGACAACAATAAAGGACGCTTTTCCCCGCTGCAACGTGAGCGAGTGCAAAGCGGGCATCCAGCCAAACAATCTGACCCACCTGCGCATCTGTCTGGGGCAGAGGGGGGGAGTGTCCCTGTGCGGACACCCATCACTCTCTCCCTCCCTCTCTCCCCCTCTGCCATCTGACTCATCTCCTCTTTCTCTCCCCCCCTCTCTGACCCGGTCTCTCTCTCTCTCTCTCTCTCTCTCTCTCTCTCTCTCTCTCTCTCTCTCTTAGGAATCTGAGATCTCGCAGCAGCCCTCTGCAGAGCTACGCTAACTGCCCATGGACCCGGTCCCGCGGGGGGCCGGCGAAGCTGGCACCAGAGCTCATCGCATTCCTTTACTTTATTTGATTTTTTAAATAATATATATATTTTTTAAATGAGTATAGCACGCTGCTTGATCCCGCGCGCTCGCCCCGCACCGCTGCTCCGGATATTGAATCCCCACATGACGCGGCCCACCAATTACCAAGATAATTCACTCCCTCATTGTGGGCCGGACCACAACAATTACAGCGCCACTCTCATAATTACTCATCCCAAATATTTCAGTTATTGAATGCAACAAGTGCACTCGGGAGGAGGCTGAGGGAGTTGGGGGAGGGGAAAGAAATCGCATGCTGCCGCTCATTATCACAATATTAAAAAATACGATTTCAGGAAATCCTGGTAGGCACGAAGTTTGTTAACGTTTTTGTTTCACAAAATACTTCTGTAAATGATGATTTATGTAGAAATTTAATTTAAAATCTCTAGCCTAATGGGTCATGTTTTAATTTGCTTTATCTCAGAGTCACTAGTACAGCGGGTCACATGCCAAATTTTAGATTTCTAGCTCAAACGATTTCGAAGTTAGTCTCTCACTTAAAATTGTCCGATCAGCTTGATTTTAGAACTGTAGGCTCCTAGTGCAATGGGCATTTGAGCACTGCTTTTACATTTTTATTCGAACGTTTCGTTCAAAATTTTATTTTTTGAACTACTAGCTGTGCATGAGTTGAATCAACAAGTCCCCGGCCCGGCCACGGTCCTCCTCCCCTGCGCGCCGCGCCGAGGGGCTGAGCGCCCGCAACAATGGTGACTCGGCTCGGCTGCACTTTCCACGCTGTTTTCCCGAGACAAGTCCAGTATTACCATAGAAACAAAAATTTTAGATCGAAATTTCTCAAAACTGGCCGCTAACTTAGGGCTGGCATTTCAGCAGTGAACTAATAAGGAGATTGAGTTCCACCTCTCAATATAATCAATATCGTATAGAAAAATCTGGATTTAGGTAAGGGGCCGTGCTAATAAAAAAAATCGGACCCTGAGACAAAACTATAAGGCTACTTCGTGCCTAAAAATAATAATAAAAAAAAAAAAATGAAAGGGAAAGACAATGGCCATCGGCGCGAAGCATTGAGTGTTCTGTCCTGACACTGCCCGCCGCCACCGCTAATCCCAGGCGAGAACTGTCAACTGACGAGAACGGATGTGTTCTCTCTCAAGAGACGCGGGTGCGGCTGGACAGGATTGGAGAGGAGGAGGGGTAGATGAGAGGACCCTCGCCTCCCCTCCCCGATTAGCGCCGCGGCTCGGCCTGCTGCTCCCTCCCAGAGCCGGACGGGACAAGCAGGGCTACTCTCGAGCGATGGGCGCTAATCCTTCGGCGAGGCCGAGAGGACGAAGAGAGGAGCGAAGCGGGGCTGAACAAGACAACGGCGCCCGCGCGTGGCAGCCATACCCGACCTAAATTAACGGAAAGGTGAGACCGTTAATTTAGGGTCTCGGAATACACAGTATACAGCCGCGCGAACTTCCGCTGAACAATTATTTATACGTATCGGTTTTCCTTTATTTCTCCCGGGACTGGTGGGGCGGGGCGGGGTGGGGTGGGGTGGGGCGTGGCGTGGCGTCTTATTGGGGGCGTCTGCTTACGCAAACAGCTAAAGAGGAGGGGCATGCCAATAGGTTACAGTTTTAGCTTTGAGACTTTATAAGCAACTCTACAAGGAAGAATAGTAGAAAACGAAAATATCGCTGCTCAAAATGGCAGAAGTGAACGCTTCCTGCCTTCCAAACTGTTAACCTAATAGAAGTTTGTTTTATATACCTCACTTTTTCTTCATACGATAATGAATGATCTATCACAATAATAACAAAGAAAGTCGTTCCTGTTACCAAATTTTTGTGCTCTCAAAATAAGAGAGATTCTTTCATAAAATGCACGATTTTCAACATTAAAATGTTATGAAGAGACATCCAGTCGTTTGGGAAGGCCTTACAGTGCCCAAATGTGTTTGCAACACCAAAGGGGTTTCATCTGCTTGTTGCGAAAAACAAAATAGAATTCGAAAAAGGGATGATTTATTATTCTGATAATTTGTATTATGACAGCACAAAGGTGCTTCATATTATGAACAAAAGATTAGTAATTTGAACCTTGACGTTCGTAAACATGAACATAAAATTTTGACGAGTGTCACGCGCGCACGCACGGCCCAGACCCCGCCCCACCCCTGCCATATCCCCCTATCTCCGAGTTTCCGGTTGAGAATCGGCGCGCGGGGAAGGCCGGGTCGCGCTGGCGTCGCGTAGTCCCCGCCACCCTTTCAAAGTTTTGCCCGCAGCCTCCCTGCTGCCCCCGGGGGCCGCGGCGGGGCGGAGGCATTCGGCCCCTGCAGACGGGCTGCTGTTGTTGCTTCCGCCCCCGCGGCCTGGCCAACAGCCTCCATGTCCGGAGCGGCAAGCCTTCCTCCCTCATCAGCCTTCAGAACTATGGAGCAGTGGCGCGACCGCGGACTCCAGCCCAGCAGCCCCGCATAGCGAGACTTGCGAGGCGTCGAACACACTAGTTCGCTCGCTATACACTCTATGAACGAGCTCTTAGTTTGTTCCGGTAAATTTTGAACCTATAAAGAGAAGGAAAACAAGGCATTTTACTCTTAATAATACAAGGATAATATGTTGGTAATGCGAGAAAATGATAAAGTTTGTAACTACGAAGAAAAGTAATGTTTTATTTGTAGTTACATACACTGCAAAACTAACAGTCAACTTAGTACACTGTTCCTACTGTGTACTCAAAGCACGCATGCCTACCTCGGTATGAACTTGGAAGTGCTTTGAAGTACACATAAGGAACACTGTTCTAAGTTGACTGGTTTGTAGTGTACTACTTTTCTTGTTTGTGACACAATTTTTCCTCGTATTACAAAAACACATAACTGTTAAACCTAAGGCGCAAGCTTACGTCCTTTCTCAAGCGTAACTGAGCACTTCATTCAAGGGCACAGTTTTATGACTTAGTTTTGCCAGTGCATTTATTCGTGCTACTTATAAAACCATGCTTGTGTAGTATGTTTGCTTTTGCTCAAAAATTCGCCGCAAGTTAAAGATTAACCTCGTCGTAGGACTTTTTTTTTAAGTGTGGTCCCGGTCGCACCGGCGCGCCGATAGTCTCAAGCCCAACCCACTGCTACGGGAGGATAATGAAAATGGAAATGACTTTCTCGAACAACTTCGACCGTGAAGGTCAACAACGATGCCGTCGAGGCCGTCTTTCCGCCGCCGCCGAGTGCACATTGGGTTCACCATTAAGGGCAAATAACGTGAATATGCCGGCCTTTCACAATATGCCTTTCGATTAAAAAAAAAAATTAACTTGGTTATCGGTTAACCGTGAAGCTTAGCAGGGGTCTTTCGAGGCCTCATGCAGGGGCGGCAGTTCAGCTCGAGCAGACGGCTCGTATACGCGGCTACAACTTGGGACCAGCCATTCGGCCTCGACTCTTTCCTCCAACTTTGGCGCGTCATTGTCTCGATTGCACCCATCCTCGTTCCTCTGTGCAACTAACTCGGCTACTATTTTCTTCAGCAGTCAGCACCCGCCTCCTCCTCCTTCCCGCTCCTCCTATCCCTCTCCCTCTCTCACTACAACTACTGCTGTGAGCTGGCAGACGGTTTCGGGGAAGTGGAAAGGGGGCGGGAAAGAAAAGTGGAGAGAGGGAGAGGGAGAGGGACAGGGAGAGGGACAGGGAGAGGGAGAGAGAGAGAGAGAGAGAGAGAGAGAGAGAGAGAGAGAGAGAGAGAGAGAGAGAGAGAGAGAGAGAGGAGGGGGAGGGGGGTGGAGAAGAAGGGCTGCTCTGACAAAGTTAGTGAACATACTGCTGTGCCCCCCGCCTTCGAAAAGAATCTCAAATCGGCCCGAGCGTGCTGACTTCTCGCCGACTCGACTACCCCGAGCGGAGCGAAGATCGAGCCAGAGGCGCCTTTCACTACTGCTAACCCTCAATGCAAGTCACGCCTCGCGATCACGGGGACGCACCGCACCGACCAGGGCTCGGCATGAGCGCGTACTCACAGCTCTGACAATTCTACATTCGATTAGATTTTTCTTAAGAAGAATCACGGAGGCGCACTTGCGGGATCATCACTATTTTAGTTTTGAAATATAGAGCGAGCCAAATGTGTGTATTTTTGTTGTCTTTTCTGAAAAGGCTACAGATACATAAGAGGCGGGGGGAGGGGGGGGCGTAGATGGGTCTCTTCGAAAAAATCATTATACGGACCCCAAAAAACTATTTTTATCCAAAACAATACAAAAATGTTAAAATAAAATCAGGAAGAAAGTTAAAGAAAAATTTGAAAATCGAGAGAAAAAAAAAGAACCAAAAACCGAAAAGAAATGGAAATGTCAAAATTAATAAGAAAACAAATCAACATTTATCAAAAGAAAAATCAAAACGAAAAATCAATACTATGATCAGTTTTTTTTTTATTACTGTGCACTTGTTTTTATGAGTGATCCCCCTTCGGATACATGTCCGCCTCTAAAAACAATAATTTCTCAATGTTTGGATGATGCAGGGTCGGCAGCCCGGCCCGGGCCCGCAGCGAGGTGCCCTGCCCATCCTCCCTGCTTCGCTGTTCGTGTTTTATTAAGCGGAGCAACAAGTGACACAGAAGCGCCCACGCCGCACCCCGTCTCTCTCCCCCGCGCCACATGAAACAGGCAGGCAGGCAGGCAGAGGGCGTTGCGGCGGCGTGCCACGCTGTCATATACTAAGACATTCCGCCCTTACTTCTATCAAGTGCACTTCCCCCATTCCTGCTGTCCTCCTAATCTTTCCAGAAGCCTTTAACCCCCCCACCCCCTCCGCCTGGCCCGGCCAAGCTCTCCCCTTTACTCCTCTTTTGCATTTTGCTCAAGTCGATGGCACCAAGTCACGCGGTCCAAATTCCTCCGTTATTCATTATTGGAAGTGGGCGTTCCAGGCGTCCCTCCTGCCAAAACCCACCCCGCCGCCCCACGCCTCCCGCCCCCGCTTCCCGGATCGCTCGCTAATGATTCGCTCTCGTCATGACCCTGTCAGCGGAACAATTTTTTTTCTTCTCATGCCTCGCTGACCTTCCAAGTACCTACAATAATTTGGAGGACACGCTGCGGCGGCATGATTTTGTTTTGTTTTCATTTCTTTTCAAAAGTTTTTGTTCTCTCCTGCTTTTTCTCTTTTTATTTTTATAGAGGACGAAAAAAACATGTATGTGCGGAACAAAAGAAGACAGGCCGGGTCGGGTTGGGTCGGACGTGGAGAGCCTCGGCTAGCCGACCAGAGGCGCCTCTACTCCGGTGTCACGTGACGTGGCCGTGTTTCTCTTGAAATGTGTTACGCCGCTGCCCATTGCTTTGAGGAGAACGAGGCGGCGGGCGGAGTGAGGACGGACAGCTAGGAGAGAGGAACAGAGTGTTGTGAATACGTTTTCTGGAGGTGGGTGAGAGTGAGAGAGACAGAGAGAAAGACAAGGAAAGTCGAGGGAGGCATAAGAGGGAGAGAGAAAGAAATAGAGAGAGAGCATCAGCATCCCGCGGCGGAGGCCCCTGCTGCCCCTCACGCGTGGCAGGGCTTTACTAACAAAGGCAATTCCGCGCGCCTTCTTTGCCTCCGCGCGCGTTTCCGTCCAGGAACACGAAGTGTAACACTGCCTCGGGGAGCGGCGCGAGAGGTTTCGTGGCCGCTGGGCCTCTGTGGGCTCCTGGGCCCCCAACGGGCACACACGGCCCGCCCCGCCCCGCCGGCCCGGACCCACAGCAGTAGTATGAGTTGCGCCTTTTCAGCCGGTTCAGCACGCGGCTGTAATACTTTTGCGCGCGGCGCTGACTCCCGCCCAGCCGCCGCACTCGCGTCCCGCTTAAAACATTTTGACGAGAGAAGCAAAGAGCCAGCAGCTGGGGTCATTAATAACTCTCAGCCCGCCCGCACGCCACCCGCGCGATGAGAAGGGAAAATGGAGGGGGGGGGGGGCGGAAGCAGGGAGCGGGCGAGGAACATATTCAAGAACGTCGTCACGCAACGTCATCTCTCTGGGCTTGAGAGAACAGCAGTGCAGAGAGAGAGACGCAGTATGATAAAGCAGGGGAAGAGGGAGAGAGAGAGATAGCGAGAGAGAGAGAGATAGGGAGAGAGAGAGGGGGGGGGGAGAAAGGGTGAAGAGTCTGGATAAATGGGAGCGCCTAAAGCCTATCGGGCAAAGAGGTCGTCATAGCCTCAGCGCCTCTCGATCCTCGCCTCGCCCACCACCTGGGGCGCGCGGCTGGGCGGATACCAGTTACCCCCTCAGCCTCCACCCCCTCGGGCACATCCCCGCACCCTCTCATACCCCCCGCGGGTGCACCCGCCGTCCCGCTCCCCCTCCCTGCCCCAACCCCTTTCACGCCCCAACTTCAATTCATCTGGCCCATCAGAGCATCCCCCCCCCCCCCCGCAAAGCTTATCCCGAAGCAGACAGCCTTCCTTCCTCACTGGAAATGACGACCCCTAGCTTGTGTTCCGGAGAAACAACCCTACGGCCTCAGCGGCTACCGATTTCTGCTCTCAGAGAAGTAGCAAGACTACTCCGCAAACTCAAAAGCAGTAAAATACAGTACAGTGGGAAAAAACTATGAAATTTTTGTACACCGCAATTTACAAATATTCAGAAAAATGCAAAAAAAAATATGAAAATTTGGGAAAATTTAGAAAAATATAACAATTTTGAAAAAAAAAAATCAACCGGAAATTGCAAAAAAAGAAAATCAACAAAAATTAAGAAAAAATCATAAAATTTTGACACAAAAATTCGGAGTTGTTTCCCTCGAGAGCAGTACTCCACTAAAAAGTATGAGGCCAATGGTCCCACAGTGGAAAGTGTGTGAATGCTGGTGTGTACTAACGGAGAAAGTGTGTGACCACTGATTAGTCCTGCATCTGAATTTGCAATGGCCCTTTTTGCCGAAAACTTTTTGCTGGTGGACACAGTGTGTCTTTCACGCATTTTTACTCAAAGGCCATATCGGTCTCACACACTTCACTGCACTACTTCCTTTGAGTTTGCTGAGTGCACTCTAAATCTTCTACAAATATTTTTTTTTTCGAATGGTGAAGTTAATTCTGCCCAACCATTATAATGAACGGGGAATTTCCTTGTAAGACAATTTTGTTTTCTTTGTATGACAAAGATTTTTTCTTTGTATTACGAAGGATTTTCTTTGTATTACAAAGGGTTTTCTCGAGGGGTAAACAACTCTGAATTCGGTGTACAAATTGCGTGAATTTGAATTGAATTTGTCTAAATTGAATTGAATTCGTTTTGAATTAGCTTTGAATTTTTTGAATTTATTGCAAAGTTTTTTTTTGAAATTATTGTGATCTTTTTGTGAATTTACTTGAATTCGTTTTAAATTCGGGGATGCCCCAGAAAATACACGCACATCTGATCCAAATTATTCTCTCAATTACATGATTAAATAGGATTTTTAGTAAATTATTGTGAATGATATCTATTTATTCCAAATTATTGGAAATTAACTTGCAACTGCGCAAAATAATCACAATTATTTCATTAATTTTTTAAAACTTTTCAGAAACAAATTTTGCTCTGCAATTGAAAGGGTGGCGTGAAAACATGGAAAATTTTTGCGGCAGTAAACCTCCCGAAGGAGGTTGCGGTTCCCGCCAGGCACAGGGCTTTTACCCCCTGTGGCAGCCAACTGCTTCGGTGTTCCATGGGAACCGGCGCTTTGCTGACTGCGATCCTATCGCGCAATTCGACAGATTTGATCCCCGTACCACCATTGGCCTACCCCTAGAGGTACGAGCGGTGTCAAGAGCGTCAGACTTCCTGATCCCAGTTTCAGAGGCCTTACCTCAGAGGGGTACGCGGGATTCGAACCCACAACCCCGAGTGCCGACACGTAGCCAGAACAGGAAGCGACCCAACGCCCAGAGCCACCGAGCCAACGGCGGTGAGACGTGTTTAACTTCTATTTGACCTGCCATCCAGCTGCGGCCAAAGGGAATGTCAAGCGCGAAAAACACTTTCCCGAGTGGGAGTCGAACTTCGGACCACTCGGTTCGGTGTTGCGCGCTCTACCAACTGAGCCACGACGTCTCGATGACCGTACAGTGCGATGGGTTCGAGTTGTATTTGCCCTGTCCTGCTCCTGGCTGGAGGCTGCAGGATACGGCAAATACAACTCGAACCCGACGCACTGTACAGTCATCGTGGCGTCATGGCTCAGTTGGTAGAGCGCGCAACACTGAGCCGAGTGGTCCGAAGTTCGACTCCCACTTGGGAAAGTGTTTTTCGCGCTTGACATTCCCTTTGGCCGCAGCTGGATGGCAGGTCAAATAGAAGTTAAACACGTCTCACCGCCGTTGGCTCGGTGGCTCTGGGCGTTGGGTCGCTTCCTGTTCTGGCTACGTGTCGGCACTCGGGGTTGTGGGTTCGAATCCCGCGTACCCCTCTGAGGTAAGGCCTCTGAAACTGGGATCAGGAAGTCTAACGCTCTTGACACCGCTCGTACCTCTAGGGGTAGGCCAATGGTGGTACGGGGATCAAATCTGTCGAATTGCGCGATAGGATCGCAGTCAGCAAAGCGCCGGTTCCCATGGAACACCGAAGCAGTTGGCTGCCACAGGAGGTAAAAGCCCTGTGCCTGGCGGGAACCGCAACCTCCTTCGGGAGGTTTACTGCCGCAAAAATTTTCCATGTTTTCACGCCACCCTTTCAATTGCAGAGCAAAATTTGTTTCTGAAAAGTTTTAAAAAATTATTGAAATAATTGTGATTATTTTGCGCAGTTGCAAGTTAATTTCCAATAATTTGGAATAAATAGATATCATTCACAATAATTTACTAAAAATCCTATTTAATCATGTAATTGAGAGAATAATTTGGATCAGATGTGCGTGTATTTTCTGAGGTCATTCTTTAAATTCGCTTGAATTTGTTCTGAATTCGTTTTGAATTCGCGTGAATTAGTTTGAATTAGTGTGAATTTTGAATTAGTGGTATACATCAAAATTCGGAGTTATTTACCCCTCGGGTTTTCTTTGGATTCAAAAGAAAACTCGGCTTTGTATTACGGTTGCACAGAATTCTCTGTATACAAGAATTTTCTTTGCAAGAATTTTAGAGTGTAAAGGATGTTTTATTGTGTGCGGCGATAGTAAACAGCAGCGTGGCGCAACCTCTGAACGATAATTAGTCTGCATTACAAAAGTCCTTTCGATCCCGACTTGCGCTGGCTGGGCGCCCCCCTGTAGAGAGGGCAGGCACGGGAGCGCCCGCCCCACCGTAGCTGAAGACCCTCCAATGAAGGCGCCGCGCCACGCCGCCTTGACGTCGACAAGATCATTACTTCCCAGTTCGATTATGGCTGGTGCTGGCGACCAAAAGCGGGCTATGGGAAAGAAAAAAAAATCGTCGCTGATCAGTGATGAGTCATTACAACCGTGCCCCTCTTCCATTTCTCTTCCATGTCGCGCTCCACGCCGCTTTCGAGGAAGAAGCACTTCTCCAAGAAAGGAGAAGAAAGAGAGAACACGAGAGAGAGAGAGAGAGAGAGAGAGAGAGAGAGAGAGAGAGAGAGCGCAAATGAAAGAATAAGAAAGTCAAATGGAGAAGAAAGATATAAAAAAATACGGTCAAATAAAACCAAGTGAAAGAAGAAAAAAAAATGTGGAGAAATCCGCCTGCATATCTCGCGGCTCCTTTCGGCTCGTCGTTTACTGGATTTTACTGCTCGCAGGATGATTCTCCGGCCGTCGCCGCTCTGAGGGGGACAGCGACGGGCAGAGGGGAGGGAGAGGGGGGGGGGAAGAAAGAGAGAGAGAGAGAGAGAGAGAAGGGGGGCGGCGCCCTTGCCACAGCTGCTGCCACCACTGACCGGCCAAAAAGGAAGGAGGGGGGCGGGGTGCAGCAAAGGCTGTATAGCATTAATTTCGCGCTACATACACACTTCCGCGAGAGAAAAAAAAAAGAAAGCGGGGAAAAAATACTGAAAATAGAGGGGTGAAAAAAAAAACCGCGCACGCACAGAAGCAATGCGGCTTATTCTCTGCTGGTTCGGAGCAGGGGCGTAGGCGTGCTTGCGCGGGGGAGGGGGGGGGGGGAGTGGAGGGCATCAAGAGCGCGAGCGCACACGCTCAGGTGGACGCATGTGCGCGCCAGCAGCACTGAGTGACAAAGCAGGGGAAGTGGCGCTCATCGCAACAAAGCGAAAGTCTAAACAAACAAGGAACGAGGAAAACTGGATGGCTACAGTCCTAACTGTAAGTGTGCAACTCCATGTTTGTCACGTGAAAGTGCTCAGCTCAACAGCCGTGCGATTGCAACTGCTCAATTTTGCGGCTGTGCACTTGTTAGTGTTCGGCACGGCAGTTGTGCTGCGCACCAGCAAGGGTTCAAACTGCGCCGGACAACACTTTCCTAGTTGAACACTTCGAAGTGTATACACTGAGAGAAATGTTTCGTTGCATCCATCAACATTTTGATACCCATAATCAAATTTTGTTCGGTCGGTCCCGGTTAGTAATAGGCATCAAAATTTTAGTTGCTGCAACCGAAATTTTGGTTGCTCTAACCAAAGGTTTAGTTGCTGTGACTAAAAATTTGATGCCCATGACCAAACGGACGGATCGAACAATTTTCTATGTCTGCTATGAAACATTTCTCTCAGTGTAGCTCTCGAGTTAAACACTTACCAGTGTAAAATTAGCGAGTTGTAAACACTCGCAACTGTTCTTCTCTGGGTTGAACTCTTATTGTATACATTTACAAATGTTTAGCAGTTGCACACCAAGGTCCTACAGTAGGTTGTCTCATTTGGGGTATCGTGTTCTGATTGGGTGACTGATCGTAACGTCAGCGTCAGTAGCCCCCGCGCCGTATTTGAAATTGCTGGAAACTCAATTTTATTTCATTACTGTTTAACTAAATGGACTATTAAAATATACTGCCAGAGTAGCATGTACATGTACAAGGCGTGGGAGTATTTTAGCACACGAATTTCGACTGGATCGTTTGTTTGCGACCTGATAAGTAATGGATGAGAGTTACCCTGACCTCTCATCCAACATGGCCGCCCTTCTTAGGCGACCGGTAGGTTATGATAGATGTCATCCGTTTCATATCTAGTGACGGAACGACCATCTAAGTCCAAACTTGGTGCAATATCGAAGCAAAGGTCAATATAAAGACATTCTAGAGATTATTTTTCATTAAAATGACGTTTGAGGGTGAAAAAAAGTTAAAACGTTTGATCAGCAATTTGAAATACGGCGCGGGAGTACTGATGCTGACGTCACGGTCAGTCACCCAATCAGAGCACGATACCCAAAGTGAGACAACCTACTGTAGGACCTTGGTTGCACACTACTTGGTCTCACAGTGGCACTCTTCCAGTAAGACTGCCCCAGCGTCGCAGCGCGGGGGTGAAGAGCGATGGTGGTGGTGGCGGCGGGGGGCCGCGGGGCTGCTGCCGCCGGGCTTGGCTGGGTTGGGCCGGAGCGGTTGGGCCTTATATAAAATGCGGTGCTCACCTTAATCCGCTGGGGGGAGGGGGGCGCCCTTTTATGGGGGCGGCTGGGCCCTGGATCGGGTGTCTCATCTCGAGGCGTGGCGCAGCCTCGCTGCCGCTGCAGGGCGCCGCGCCGGTACTGAAAAGTGACCCCCCCAACCCCCCCCCCCCCCCAAAAAAAAAAAAACGTGCAAAATAATAATTTAAAAAATGCTGCTACGGCATGACGGTTTACTCTATATACGACGCAGGTCACGTATATTGGATTATTTAAGTAACTGGCAAATAAACAAATAAAAACAAAAGTACAAACCACGTGATTCATAGGAAGACTGCAAAATGCAATTTATACAAGTATAGAACAAAACAGAAAGGAAAATAAAAAAAATCCAGAACACAAAACACGAATGACTGTCGCTTAATATCAGGAATGTCTTCTCCAGCCTAACCCAAAATTATTGTGGGAATCAAGAAGATATTTGAAAAAAAAAAAATGACACAATTAATGAAGGATGTCCATTCACACAGGACGAAAGATAAACAAAGCGGCAACACAACCATATCTTTACACCTCATTAAGCAGATCACTTTACATTCTATAGTTCATTTTTCCAGTTCTAATTTTTCGCCTTTGGTGTAAGAACAACTAATGTACTTGAAAGAGCAGAGCACACTTGGAAAAGGTTACGAGGATCTCAAGCTAGACCAAATTCCTTGTCGCACACAGAGCACTCAAATGACGACTGCTCTCCAGTGTGCGATCGAAAATTATTATGCAGAATCAAAGTGTGGTCAAATTTCTTGCTGCACAGTACACTCAAACGGCTTGTCTCCAGTGTGCGTTCGGAGGTGTCTACGCAGATCACAACTTTGAGCAAATTTCTTGCTGCACACTGTGCACTCAAACGGCTTGTCTCCAGTGTGCGTTCGGAGATGATATCGCAGACCAGCAGATTGCGCAAATCTCTTGTTGCACACAGTGCACTCAAACGGCTTGTCCCCAGTGTGCGTTCGGAGATGGACCCGCAGATCACAACTTTCAGCAAATTTCTTGCTGCACACTGTGCACTCAAACGGCTTGTCTCCAGTGTGCATTTGGAGGTGTCGACGCAGATGACCCGTATGAGCAAATTTCTTGCTGCACACTGTGCACTCAAACGGCTTGTCTTCAGTGTGCGTTCGGAGATGGCCACGCAGATGACTGCTTTGAGCAAATTTCTTGTTGCACACTGTGCACTTAAACGGCTTGTCTCCAGTGTGCGATTTGAGATGGACCTGCAGATTACCACTTGCAGCAAATTTTTTGCTGCACACTGCGCATTCAAACGGCTTGTCTCCAGTGTGCGTTCGGAGATGGACCCGCAGATCATAACTTCGAGCAAATTTCTTGCTGCACACTGAGCACTCAAACGGCTTGTCTCCAGTGTGCGTTTGGAGATGGGCACGCAGATGACCCTTATGAGCAAATTTCTTGCTGCACACTGAGCACTCAAACGGCTTGTCTCCAGTGTGCGTTCGAAGATGAGAACGCAGATAACTACTTCGAGCAAATTTCTTGCTGCACAGAGTGCACCCAAACTGCTTGTCTCCAGTGTGCGTTCGGAGATGGACACGAAGATCACCAGTTTGAGCAAATTTCTTGTTGCACACTTTGCACTCAAACGGCTTGTCTCCAGTGTGCGTTCGGAGGTGTATACGCATACTGAAAGAACGAGCAAATTTCTTGTTGCACACAGTGCACTCAAACGATCTGTCTCCAGTGTGTGTTCGGAGATGATATTGCAGGCCAGAAGATTGCGCAAATTTCTTGCTGCACACAGTGCATTCAAACGGCTTGTCTCCAGTGTGTGATCGGAAATGATTAAGCAGAATCGAATTGTAGGCAAATTTCTTGTTGCAAACACTGCACTCAAACCGCTTTTCTCCATTTTGCAATTTGTGGGCCATTTTTGTGACAAAGCAATTCCTGTAACAAAAAAAAGAAAAGGGGGAAAGCTTTAATGAGGTATGGATCGACACGAGGATTAAGCTTCCAATAATATTTGCTTCTGTATGTAGGCATTAGAGGTTTTTACGAGTCCCAATTCTTAATGTAGATGTCATATTAATAAAGTAAAAGCAAATTTTTTTTTTTTTTTTTTTTTTTTTTTTTAATTCATTACAATGTGGGATTGAAAAAAAAGGCAAGAACCAGCGGCATTTGAACTGCCAATTTCAGGAATGTCAAAAAGCCTTTTGGTCAAAGAAAGGAAAGGAAACCAATTCAAGACTACCAAAGTCAAGCATCGCAGCAAGATAGTTACCGGAGAACAGTGAAATTTCGAGAAGACGCTGATTAGTCAGTGCTCAAACAGGATCGAACGGAATAAGGTAGGGCACGTTCTCAGCAAATGGGCCGACCCTTTAGGGACGACGGGAAGTGCGGTTCTTGCACCCCGTGGAAGCAGAGGTGCCATTCACGACCAATCCTGCCCGAGCTCTAGAAGTACACCCCTAAATACGAACCAGCAACGCACGTTATTGGAGTTCGGCTGGAGCAGCCGTAGGGGTCGGACGCATTTTTAAGTGCCGTTTTGCCGCCTCTGGGGCGGAGCGGCCTGGCGGGCTGAGAGCCCTCGACCCCCGCCAGGGCCTGCGCCAGCCGAGGCGGTGAAGCTGGCCCACGCGAGCCGCGCAGCAAAGTAGTGCAAGTTCCCCAGGGTGCCTCAGTCCACAATTTCCCCCTGCAGAGCGGTGCTGTGTAGTGCAATTCAGTGCAGTGTAGCGCAGGGTAGTTCAGTGTAGTGCAGTGTAGTGCAGTGTAGTGCAGTGTAGTGCAGTGTAGTGCAGTGTAGTGCAGTGTAGTGCAGTGTAGTGCAGTGTAGTGCAAGCAGAGCAATGAGTGAGTCCGAGTCACGCCCGCAAACTTCTGCAGGAGACGGGACAGGGGCGCAGAGGGGACGGGTCGACGGACTACCCCTCCCCCCTACCCCTCTGTCCACGGCCCCCACTGGTCCACCGGGAACCCCCGGGAGCATCACTGCCGAACCAACGCTGGATCGACAACGAGCCGCGGCACCCAACAGGATGAGTCACTCCCCGCCTACCAGGCCTCTAACCATTCTATCCTCAGGTCTACTCGCGAGTCTACAAACAGATCTGGCGGTTTTTATCTCCCCTCCCCCACGCAGGTCCAGCGTCTTGGTGTCCCACAACTCCTCTTGGCAGGGTACGCCGGCCGGCGCAGCCCGGACGGGCGGGGGTGGGGGAGGGGGCGGAGGGCCGCCACACACTGTGCCCTGCACAGGTCGCAGCCTGGCCGTGCCTCTTTCACGCCCCGGCCCGCCGGCCCCGTCGCCGTCGCCCCCTGCACCAAAACTTTATTGCTCCTATGCTTTTACTGTTTCAAAATGCACTAACGATCCAGCGGGTACCAGGAAAGGGGGAGGAACAGAGGCACGTCTATCAGCCCTCCCCAGGGCCAGGCGACGGTCAGGCTGCCCCTCCCCCCAGATCGGCTGCCGCGGACTTTATTCTAGGGTTAAAGGTCTTTTTCCTCAGCCCTCTCTCGCCCCTCGAAGAACCAACCACCAGGGAAGTCCAAGCTTTCGCCAACGCCATCACGTGCTCAAGACCCGTTCACAAATTCAAGACTCGCTTTCAAGGGCCCGTCGCCAAAAAGGGGGTAATTTCTGAAACAACAATAGAGGACGCTTTTCCACGCTGCAACGTGAGCGAGTGCGGAGCGGGCATCCTGCCAAACCATCTGACCCACCTGCGCATCTGTTCAGGGCAGAACGGGGAGGGGGGGGGGAGTGTCCCTGTGCGGACACCCATCACTCTCTCCCTCCCTCTCTCCCCCTCTGCCATCTGACCCCTCTCCTCCTCCCTTTCTCCCTCCCCGTCTCTCCGACCCGGTCTCTCTCTCTCTCTCTCTCTCTCTCTCTCTCTCTCTCTCTCTCTCTCTCTCTCTCTCTCTCCCCCCCCCCTACTTCGTCACCCCGGCCCAGCGCGCGCATTTAGCCCGCACTAAATAACAACAGTAATGAACATTGTGACGCGCGAGAGCGTGGCAAATACGTTGTCGGGGTGGAGGACGGGGAGGGGGAGGGGGGGGGGACCAGAGACAAGAGGACCGGCGGAGGGGCAGGGTGGGAGGGGAGGAATGGAGGGGGGGGGCGCGAAAAACACAAAGACTGATCTAAACTGCCCCTCAGCCCATTCAGCGCTGGATTCACGCGCTCGCTCGCCGTCTCTTCTTGCAAATGCTGCGGCAAAAGCGGCAGGTTTTGCGGGTCACGGGGCGAGGCGAGGGAGGCGGGGCGGGGCGCGGCGGGGATGCCCACTATCATCCGCCGCCCCGCAGGCAGGCGCGCCCCTCTGCCCGCCAAATTAATATACCGGCATTATTTTACTCACCGATGAAATGTATACTAAATAGATTTGTAACGGCTTTATAGTTAAGCGGCGCGGCGCAGCAAATGTGCGAGGGCGTTGAAAATATCGCGATGGTTGCGGAAAAAAAAGGGTAGAAATCGACACGCGAGGAAACTGTATGTAAACATTAAGTTACTTGAGAATTGAGGAGCGCACAAAATGAGACTTAATCGCGTTTTCGAAGAAATTTTCAGAGCAGATTGCAAAACGCGAGAAAATTGCCTAGTAGGCAGGTGCAAATGCAGACTACTCTTGACAACATTTGGGCTTCTTACTGCCCACTTTTCCGGCAACACTGCCCCCTACCTCCTTCCTTCAGGCAACCCCTCCTTGCCCCTCTCTCCTTCAACGCTTTTCTCCTCCTCCACCGATAAGCCAATGGCCTCCTCCTTTCTCCTACGGAACGCCAATTTGCGGCCACTTTTAATGACAAGAATTGGCATTATTACTGGAGAAGGCCATTTTTTGCATTATAAGTGGCCGGAAAACTGGCATTGCTCGGAGAAGCCCAAAATTTGGCAAAGTGGCCGTAGATTGGCATTCGAAAAAGAATGCCAATTCTGTGGCATTAAAAATGGCCATTGCGTTTACAGTGTCCGCCGTGACTCAAGTACCCCTCCGCCTCCAGCTGTTCCCTTATACCTTCCGGGAACCCAATGCCCCTTCACCCGACCAGGCGCTGCCCGTCGCTGCTCTCTGGCCTCACCATTGAGCCGGTACTTGGAAACGGTACCAGTACCCGGCTCTCACAAGGCGACCCGATCCCCAGCCTCGGACCGGAGCGGCGGTCGCTTGCCTTACCTGTGTATTCGGCCGTGATTACCAGAGGTAATTCGTGCGTCCCTGCCGCCGCTCCGGGGGTGCGGGCCCGGCCCGCCAGGGGATTTTGGGGCGAGGCGGAACGGGGCGGAACGGGGTGGGCCGGGGCGGGTAAGAGTGGGGTGGGGGGGCTGTAATCCAGGGCGGGGACCAGCACCTTCGCTTTAGGACCAGCCTCGCTCCGCGTCCCTTCCCCGGGGGCGGGCTGGAGACCCTGGTGGGGCGCCGGTGGGGCCTCGGCGGACCCCCGCGGACCCTCGGCCGCCTCCAGTCGGGCGTGCGGCGCGGCGGTCACTTGGGACGGCTTGGACGAGGCAACCGGACCCTATCTTGGCATGCAGGGTGGGGCGCGGGGCAGTCAGGCCTAGGGGAGGGGAGTGGAGTGTGGGGTCGGTATAGGCGCCAGGCAGGCCGAGGCCGTGGAGGAGGGGCCCCTGAGCACACACCAGCCCGCCCGGCGGGGTCGTGGGCGCAGCCCGGCCTGCCCGACCCGGACGCCGCCACTCCACGCCGCTCAGCTCCGAGGCCGTGATGCTTCACTCCCCAAACCAACTCCTCCAAACACTCACCCCTCCACCACCGCGCTACTGCCGGCCGAAATTCACCCCTCCAACCTCAAAGCCAGGAGGGCAGAGTTGTTCGTCTCAGTGTTTATGTGATCCGCACATCAAGCAGGCCACGCGAATGCTTCGGACACCACGAGGGCGCCCCACCTCCCTTCCCCTGGACGCCGGGGGTTCGGACGGGTGCGGTGGGGGTGGCGGGCCCTTGGTGGAGAGGTGGAGAGGAGACCTAGGACCTCCCCGCTGCTCAACCCCAAGTAGTTGGACAGCACCTGGCCAGCTCGTCCCTCCGGGGCCGCCAAGTGGGGCAGGGCGGCGGAGGCGTAGCGCAGGGGAGCGAACACCTAAACCTGCTCCTCCCCCCCCCTTCCCCTCACTCCAACTCTCCTCCTTCTCCTCCTCCTCCTCCTCCTCCTTCTCCTCCTGCTCCTGCTCCAGGCCCCGCGGCGGCGGCCCCTCGTCACCCGGGTCACCGGCGGCACGAGCGACGGCTGGTGGACAACGCACTTTCACCCGTTTATCGCTGCCAGTTCACGTGCACTATCCGACACTTGATAGAGGGCGAAGCTCCTTCACGCAGCCAGCGTGCAGGCAAGCCGTCTGATTTACAAGATTATACTCCCCGTAGAGCTCCGTCCTTGTCACAACGATGGCGTCGATGAGCGTTGCCCTAACATTGGGCCCGAGGGGTTTACAAAACTGCAAGGACTTAAGAAAAATACAGAACACAAATTAAAAAAAAAAAAAAAAAAAAAAAAAATTACCAATTCTGCCAATTTTACCAAGAGCGTTTAAGAAACGTTAGAAAAATTAAGTGAACTTCGAGAAAACCCAAGGCTAATATAGGGAAAACAGTGGGAAAATTCTCAAAAATGCAGGGAAACTAAACAATAAATTCTCGACATCTGTTCACCAAAATTCAGAGTTGTTTTCCCCTCGCCGCGGCCACACCCGGCACGCTCGCCTGAGCATATCCCACGGGAGTCAAACACAGACTCAGAGCCGGCCGGCCAAGGGCGTCCCGGGACCAGCCCGGGGGTGTGGACATCTCGGGGACACCACAAGAGGTTGCCGGAGGGTTGCACTGCGCCCGACGCCCAGGAGCCGAGCCGAGCCCCTCTGACCTGGGCGGGGCGGAGCGTGGCCCCCTGGGCCGGACCCACTGGTCCATGTTTGATTCCTCCAGTCCCTAGGCAGGCCGGGGCTCCGTGCTGCTCGCCTAGCGAGATCGGCCCGCCCCGCCCAGCCGCCCCGCCCGAGCGTGACGTGGCGTGGCCGGTCGGGATATCGATTGCAGCGCTGCTGCTTGCATGAGGCGAGAGAGAGACAGAGAGAGACACACGGGGTTAGGGGGCGACGTCAGACCACGAGAGCGACAGGGATAGACGCAAGTGGGGAGTCCCCTGACAGGCGCGACGTCGACGTCACACATGCAGTGCTGTCCTTTTGATTTATTTTTTGGGGGGAGGGGGGGGGACTCATACAAAACGTGTGCAATGATTTTTTTTCTTTTTTTATTTGTATTAGATTTTTGTTTTGATTTTCTTTTGATATTTCAAGAGGATAAGACAAATTTCTGTGACTTTTTGATAAATTTTGATCCTTTTCTCCTTACCTTTGACTTTTTTCATTCCTTTTTTTGTTTATTCTCCTCGATCTTTCGGATTTTTTTGTTACTTTCATCTTATTTTATTTTGATTCTTTGTCATGCTTCAGATTTTTAAATGAAAATTTTGGGGGCGTGCAATGATTTCTTGACGTGATTCCTCTCCGCTCGTTTGGGCAGAAATGTATAAAGCAGAGAATACCTGATTCTCGTGCGGATGTAATGGAACCTACTATCGGTTATGATATAAATAGGCATCGCAGGCCGTGACTTATCCAATTTAGTCCGTAATATTTTTATCTGGGTCAGGAGTTGTGTGGATACGACATCCTTGGCAGGTACCACGCGGGACGTCGAGAGGTTGTTGGCCTGTCAGCAGCGGTCCGCACCGCACCCGGTGCTGCGAGGCGCGAGGTGGTGGGGCGGCGGGTGCAGCGGGAGAACTCGCTCTCAGTCCCCTCACCAGACCAGCACTCCCCGCGCAAGTATACCGCGCGGATCACACGGAGCGGTACCCGCTACCCGCAACACGAGGCGGAAACAACTCTGAAATTTTTGAACACTTCGTAATTTTAAAAACTTCAGAAAAAAATTACGAAAAAAATTCAGAACAGTTTCAGAAAAGTTCAGAAAAAAAAATAAGGAAGATTCGAAAAAGTTTACTAAAATTCACAGAATTCTAGAAACACACTGAAGCAAAAATTCACAAAATTTTACAAAAATTGTCAAAAATTCACATAAATTCACAAAAATTTTACACCAAAAATCAGTGTTGTTTCCACCTCGCCGCTACCCTAGCGCCGCGACCATCACTCCTCATCTGCATCCAGTGGCGACACGCCACGGTGCTATAGTGCCGGCTGGCGGCGTCGCCAGTCGCCACCGCGGCACGCCCGCATATAACGGCGGTCGCGCCGGGAGGGGGGCGGGGTGGGGTGCGGCGGGGCGTGGCGGGGCGCGGCGGGGCGCGGCGGGGCGCGGCGGGGCGTGGTGGTATAGAGCAGGTCGGACTCACGCAGCCCCGCTGCCACCACCCCGCCCGGCCATACCGCGAGATAAAACGGAAGTTGCGCACATAAAGCGTCGTGTCGGGCTGCGGCCGAGGTCCACAACAACGCGGCGGGTGGTGGGGAGGAGGGAGCAGCGTGTGGCCTGGCGTGGCGGGGCAGCTATGCGCGGCGCCAGGGGGGAAGGTGGAGGGGCTAACAATGTTGTGCAAACAGGAAGGAGCCAGGTTAGGTGGGTGATGAAAAGTAACAACGGAGGACCCTTTTCCCCTTCCGGGGCTCCGCAGCTCTCCCACCACCACCACCTCCTCCTCCCCGGGTCCTGCCCTGCTGCGGGAGATGAGGGTCCTCCCGTAATGTGCACACTGCGCGGCGCGCACGGGACGACACGATATATTCTGAAACTCACCGCGCGCGCGCGCGGAAGCGATACATTTCTCCCGACAGCACCACTGTGAAAAAAATACTGGTAAACTTACGACTTTTTTCGTAATTTGTAATAATGACACAGTTGTAAAATTGCGAGCGCAGTCGTAAAATTGCGACAGCAAATTCTTGCTCGTCAAAGAAAAGTAAGTCGATTCCTTGTGTTAAATAAATCATCGTAACAATAAAACTGGAAGTTGTAACTTTACGACATTTATCATGAAAAATTTTCCCGCAACCCTTTACGAATATTTTTCACAGTGACGGGTTACACGACGGCGTGTGGAAAACAAGAGAAAGTAGCACACCGTCGCGAATTTCGTTTAAGCTTCAAATAATTACTCTCGGATGGCAACCATAGATAACGAGCTGCATATAGCGCCCTCTGCCGGTAGTGGCGAGGCACTCAATGACAATTGTCCTCCACAGAGTACACCGCCATTTGGACGACCTCGGCCGTAAGCTGAGCAACACTACTCGGCCAAATGGGAGGGAGACAGCGGCCACAGGCGAGGGGCAGGGCCGGGCCGGGCCGGGCGGGGCACGCCAGGGCAAGGCGGCGGCGAGTTGCAATCCGAACGTTCGGTTGCTGAAGTAGGGCAAACCAACTCGACCAGAAAGGGCGGGGAAGAGGGGAGGGGGTGAGAGGAGAAGGGGGGTATGGCAGCGAGGGGAGGGGGGGATGTCAGTTTCCAAGCTTTGAGAGTTGTGCAGCCCCGGGGCCCGCGGGGCGGGGGCCTCCCTGGACCCGGCCAGCTGCTCTAACCCAATCAATCACCAGGGCCGAGGCGCTGTCTGGTCACTTTGGCCCGATCCACTGGCGGCCGTGTGGCGGCGGGGTGGGGTGGGGCGGGGCGGGGCGCGGCGGGGCGGGGCCTGCAGACATGCCCGCTGATGGCCCGGGCTGCTACGGTTACAAGGAGACGACTCCGGTACAGATTACGACTTTTGGGGTTTAAAAGACAACGCATTCACTAATGGATTACGCACTGAAGCTGACGCTTTGATTTGATAGATCCACGTTACACGTCACCTATCGAGGAAAAAAAAAGGTAATACAGTCAATGCTAAATTAAATTAGCATAATCGCACCCCTCTAAATCTATTTACTTTTTCACCCGTACAAAAAATATTAGTCCCCTTTTGTCCCTTTTCAGTACGCCAAGTAGTACGCTCGGACAGGACGCTTTCAGTCTCCAAACGGTAACGAGACTGGTATGCTTAGAGGGCCAAATCGTACCAAAAAACGCCACTTTCACGTACTAGTCCTCATCCAGTCCAGTACGCTTTCAGTGCGCGCCCATCTGCAAAATCCGACAGGGAATTTACCGATCAGAAGCTGCTACCATGCAAAAATTGGTTGGTAACAAAGGTGCAAAGTTCTAAGTTTATTCTCCACAAAGAAAGTAAAACCTTTTGTAATAAAACAACCGAAACGTGGTAAAGGGGTGTCGATAACGAGGCGAAGCCAAATCCTCTGTCCGTTTTGACCTAGCTAAAGCCGTTTACGAGTTGCCAGAAAATTTTGCTTCGATTTCAATGAAACTTAAATGGCCCTACTAAAATAGAATGTAGATGCCCCAAATAAAATTTGAGGTCAAAATTCCAATAACTTTCGAAGTTACAGCATACTAAATTTGATTCGGAATTCGCTCCGATCAGCTCTTTATTTTTTAACAGTGCTGGGTGCAGCGACCAGGCGTACTGTTTGAGTGAAAGTCCGGGATCAGCAGTTTTCTCGATACCTTTTCGCACACTAGTTCGTTCTCAAGGGACCAGAGACGTCCAAGTCTCATGTGAAGGGTACTGAGGGCGTACTGGTACGCGTCTCTGATGCCGCCGCTGCGAGTCGCAGCAACCTCCATGCTTCCTAGTCCCCATGCCATCGGTAACTAAAAGCGTACAAAGTCCTGTGCCCGCGCACCAATAGTGTCCTAGTCGACAGTCAAGCGTACTAAAAACGCACCGAAAGCGTACTAAAAGCATACTTCTTTTTTTGTACGGGCAAGGTTTCGAATTTATCAGACGTCAGAACTTATTATGACAACGTGTTGTGTTCACTTTCCTTTTTTGTCGGTGTGAGTTGTGTGATGGAGTACTGAGTCCAAACACGTCAGAGATAAAGCGAAAAAAATGTGCTTTCTTCCACACTCGAGCTCGGTCCGCTTCAGGATTGCCGCAGACCCTCCGCTTCCAGGAATCAACAAGTCTTAAGAAAGAATAAGTCATATGCAAACTTCTTCCGGTTTAAAATAATATATATTGAAAGGGTTGTAACAGATTCCAATGAACTTCTTTGCATTGAGCCCTAATTCTTCGCAACATATAAGATCAAAAAATTATTTGCAACGTTACAAATTCTGCGCACAGTGTAGATGGTCAGGGGGTCTCCTGCCGTAACGACCCAATCAGAACAAGCCCCTTCTCCTGCCCCACCCACTCCCTTTCACTCTCCCCCCCCCCAATTCAACGCTACCCCCTCTTCCTCCACGACAAGCCTCACCGCATACTTTTCATTTGTTATTTTACCTTGCGTCACGCTATTCAGGTAGCGGGAAAGCACTTTCGCCGGTGCCAAACGCATGAATAAAAGATTTTACACTGTACATTTCGTTTCCAGCACTCTCCAAACTGCGCAAGCCGTCACTTTCTTTCTGCCCGGCACAATCCTATTTGTCAGAAACCAGTCAGTCCGATCCCAAGGGGCACGACCCGACCCGCGACAGTAACTTAACGTCGTTTTATTAATGAAATACGGCCGGAACTTTTCCACGCGCGCCGCGCCCGCAGAGGTCCTTGGGGAGGTATGGGTGAGTTATTTACTTGTTCGCAGCATCAGAGTTCTCCGTACAGAAAATAATGTGACTGGCCGAATGGAAGGGAGGAGCGAGAGAGAGACAGAAAGAGAGAGATAAGGGGAAAGGTCACATCATCCTCTCCGTCCATCATCCGTCGGGAACCTGGAAGCAGCTGAAAGAACCCTCTGCTCATTCGTCTCATCGTCATACTAGACAGAGACAGCAAGTGGGAGGGGCCAAGCCCAGAGCAGAGCTAGCGCTCCCGACCCCCACCCCGTCCCGCGCGATATCTTGTCGCTGAAAAAAAAATCTGTTATCCCCCCCCCCCCCTCCCCTCTTCTCTCTTTGGAAAGTTATATCGCAGCGCCATCGTGCTGGAGAAGTAGGGGTAGAGGAAGAGGGAGGGGGGGGGGGGGCAAACCGGAGGGATAAACATTTAACAACGAGATAAGGAATAAAATGGATTTTGTGAATTTGACTAGACCGGCGGATGCCTAATTTCATATCCGTTTCATGACTTGCAAAGGAGGGCTTTTCTAGCCCTGTTTGTGACGGGTAGAGACACGAGGCAGGGCCTTAACCCGCATATTTTTTTTCTTGAGGACTTCTTGTCACCGCGAATTCAAATCTTGCGGGGCAATTACCCCGCCGCATAACTCACGTCAGCAAGGGGTGCAATTTGAACTCAACGCTGTTCCGCCCCAGCTTCGACTAAACGCGGTTGGGTTCTACGGTGACGGACTGATGATGGCAAGACATTTCGTTTTGCGACTCCTGTTGCAATTACTTTTTTCGTTCGGAGCAGCGCCCGGCATACGACAACGACTTTGGTGAGCGGGGTGACGTTTCTGGTCCCAAACTTTCGCGGCGAAGAAAGTCAATGGTGGAGGTCAGCTGTTAGATTTGCAGCCGTAAAAAAAAGGCTGCTGCGAGAGAATCTCGTTGCTAGCACTCCGTGACTTCGAGGAAAACTACTTCGATTTTGGGCAGCTACACTAAAAAAATGAGGAAATTTCCCTCTTTTTGTTAGGAAGCTTTCCCAAGATCTGAGGAGTTTTTATCAGAATCAGGCAATGCCTCAAAGTTTTCCAGATTTCCTTAACAATCAGACACTGCATTTTTATACCAAATAGTAAAACAACTTTTCCTCTCCAGGAAACAAATAATTGTTTGTCCTAATGCTTGCTCTGCTTACTAAACCAAGTCGTTTTCAGAATGAGCTATGCAGATTGCTTCTACATCTACTTTTTGCTGGTGTGTTGCAAAACTAGGCTGTAAGGCGCGCGGCATTAGCAGCGAGGCTAGCTGTGACAGCAGGTCTGTTTGCTCCGTGCAGAGCGGCTGGAATGCTGCGCACACATGCACACCTCCTCTCTTTTTCACCCGACCCTTTTCCCCCGCTCTCTCCCTCTCGCTCGCACACACATCACGCGCGCGCCCACGCACACAAGAGCTCAGCACGGGCACTGTTTGCTCAGGTTGATGGAACGCAGCGGGCGACCCATCAGCAAGGATCGGAACCCGGCGTCGTGACGCGCCGAGCCGAGCAGAGCCGAGCCCCGCCGAGCCCTGCCTATCCCAAGCCGAGCCGAGCCGGTTGCTGCGGCATCAAACCCTCCCTGTCTACGAGGCCCTTTACCGTAGCGCTGTTACGTGCGAGAGGGAGGCGGCGGCGGCGGCGGCGCGATACGACCTCAAAAGTTGAGAATGGCCCTTATGTGATACAAGTTTATATGGGGCGGGACGCGAGCAAGTGCCGCCTGCCGCCGTACAACAGAGGAGACGCAAGAGACCGCTCGGATCGGGTTATGGATAAGCGCAAATGAAGCGAATTTAAAAAAAAAAAAAAAAATTAAAAAAAAGTATTGCATTATTTTTTCCTGAATTGTAAACTTGTGAACGAATAAAAACTTGGTCGTTGGCTTACAAGGTTTGGTCCTTACACAGTGAAAAACAATGAATCATTGTTTGAGGAAAAAAAAAGGATGATTCCTTAGAAAATGGGGAAAATTCCCTCATTTTTATTTTGAGGTGACTTCCTCAACATCTGAGGAGTTTTCCTCAAAATCAGGGAGTGTCTTAAAGTTCACCCCTTTTCATGAGACATTGTTTTCACCGCGTAGTTTGTGCTGAAACTAATCTGAAAATGGCCGAGAGACCGCACGCCTGCTACTTGCTGTCATAACGTCAAGACCAAAGTCCTGCGTGGCCTTCAAGAGATGCCACTCCGGAGCTGTCCCACGACTTCATAGGGGAGACGGAAGCAGCAGCATCAGCATCATCTCTACGGCGTGAGCCTCGAGAGAGCCTCGAGTGAGCCGCTTCGCCACCACTAGGTAGTACGACACGCTTGCTCTGGCCAGAATCGCCTACCAATTAAGTTTTTTTTTTCTTTTCTTTTTTCCTTTTTATCCTTCAGCGTAAGCCTCCCCGGGAAAAGGAAAACGAAATAGATAAATGAAATAAACAAGGGTGGGACAGAGAAAGAGGAAGTGTGAGAAACGTTTTCAACTCAGCCTCGTCCGTCCACGAGCGCAGGCTCTGCTGTTGGTCCAACGGCACACCTGACTCGTAATCGAGCAAAAACAAACAGTGGCCTGCATTGAAAATAATAGCACAGCACTCCGCACGTTCGATAGAAATAATAAACAAGCAGAGTGCGTTTCTGTCAACAGATCAGTAATGAATGAGTGGGACGCGCGGCGACTCAATGCCGAACCCCGAACCCGCAGGAAGTTGACCATAAAGCTTTTTAGAGCCCTGCTGGAGCGTTTCAGGGGATGGAATGAACGATTTTGTGCAGCAGTGACGCTCGTGTCCAACGTCACTTTACTCGACGGATTTAAGAGTAAACATGTCGTATGTCGGTCCGCCGCGGGTACGGCCGCGCCTAGTGGTGCTCACCGGGAGGACACTGTTGCACCGCCACTACATAGAGCTCGTGATGGATCGAGTCGACGTTCGAGAGGGATAGAGAGAGACAGAGGGGGGGACATGGCATCATTGAAGGGACTCGAGAGTGACAGAGACACGGCCAAAATTGATCGAAAGTTTACCGTAATAACAGCGGGGACGTAGAAGCAAGGGAAACTGGAAGGAGACGGAGAAAGAAGAAGGCGGACAGCGTGATGACGGCGGAGAGCGGCTGGAACGGCGCAGAGGACACTGAAAAAAATAATAATGAGGCATGTGTTACGTTAATTTCGTAATAATATCGTTAATAATCGTAAGTTTACGGAAAAATTTTCCACGAATCGAATTCGTAAAAAATAGCAATTTCAAATCGTAAAATTATCATGATTAAGGCAAGGTTTCGGCTACCTGTCAACGTCAGCTGTCCAACAACAACAGACATTGTCTGGTAAAAACCATAGTTTTGCAAATTGCAAAAAAATCAATCGCATCTTGACTTGAACACAACCTATAATTTTTTTCCTCGACAGCTTTTGTTGTTCTGGAATAGCACTTCTGTCTGTCAACAATGCAATCATTACACACACGTAAATACACATATCAGGTATTTTTGCAATGCACTTTCAATAGCCCTTGTCCTAACCCATCAGCTCCGAGCCTCTTCCCTTTCACCTATTGGGAGTGCCTCTCGATCTACTCCTCCCCCTCCCCCCACACACACACACCTACACCACCTTAATTTCCGAAACTGACCGTACTCGGAGGAGGGGCGCGTCGCTCCTGGAGAACTCTTCCCCTCCACTGTTCGCTATCGGTCTGCTCTGATGTCAGATTAGCTTGAGGGATATCTCCCTCGGGATCTGCTGCAGGGTCAGGCGTACGTGGCTCTCCCATATCCCGCGGTCACGGCCGGAAACTAGCACTCAATACGACGTGTCCAGTCAGTAACTCCCTGTCTGACCGGCTGAACGCAGCAGCCCTCTCCCCTCCCCCCCCCCTTATCTCTCTCACTTTTTCCCTCTTTCTCTCGCACCCATAGTGTTTCTACGTTCCTCCTCCTGTCTGTGCGTATGTCTCGCTTCCTCTTCGCGCGCCAGTTCCGACGCCCATCCCCGCGCCGACCTCTTCCTATTGGATGATCCGGTCAGCACTCTCGCCCGACCGGTCCGCGACCCCTCCCCAAGCCCCGCTGCTCCCCGGTGGAATCATATGTGATAGAGTGGGTTCCAGTGTCCCCTGCACGCCGGCGTGGTGTCGAGCGGAGCTATAGGGGTGGCGTCGGGTCGGGCCAGGGGGGGGTGCGGAGCAGCGGGGGGGGGGGGTGTAGGGGGTGCGTGGGGGTCGCGCACCCAGAGGGGCGGGGGGGGGGCGAGAAGGAGGTGGATCTGGAGCAGAGGGGGTAGCAGTCTCCGGGGGAAAGAGGTTTGCGCAGCAGCCGCGCCTCACGGCGAGGGGCGGGGTATGGGGTGGGGCGGGGTATGGGGTGGGGCGGGGTATGGGGTGGGGCGGGGTATGGGGTGGGGCGGGGTATGGGGTGGTGGGGCGCGGGTCCTCCTGTCTGCATTCGTCACCACGCAGCTGGCCCTGCCCTGCGGCCCGGTTGTAAGGAATAAAAAGAGAAAGAGAAAGTGATATAAAAATGCGGAAAAGAAAAGGAGCGCGGCGACATGTGGAAAAACTCAACAGGGAGCGGAACGGCCCGCACGGGGGTGTGGGGGGAGGCGCGCAAGAACCTTTACGTCTTAACACAAACTCTGCTCGCCATGGTTTGACGACATTGAGCATATACACACACACGTGGAGGGGTAGAGAGAGATAGGAAGCGCGTGCGCGCGCGCACACACACAGACAGGGGAAATATAATAAAAAAGGAAGACACTCACCAGCTCTAGGCTCAAGGACAGATAAACATGATCTAGAGCAGGAGGCGTCTGGACAGCAGAGCGACTCGCCGTCCACGGCTGCACGACCACATGGGGTGGCGCGCCGAGTGTGAAATGGGATATCCTCTCTCGCAGGAAGATGCCGCTTTGAGGATCCATCAGGGCCGGCCGAGCGGAACCTAGAGGACCATTCCGATCGTCGCCAAACTCCCCCTTTCATGTCATTTACGAAATAGAAGGTATGGAAACAGAAAATAAAACGGCGGGGCGAATCGCGCAGGCCCTGCGAAAAGGAAGACGCGTTGCCATGCCATGATAACGAAATCGGAGCAATACATGACATGAGAGTACAGATGGAGGGCGCGGTGGAGTAGGGCAGGGCACACCGCCCTCGCAACGCCCCCGGCCCCCGCCCCGCCCCGCCCACGCCCCGCCCCCGCCCCCGCCCCGCCCCCGACTATCCTCCTCGCCTATATTCGGCTCGCTCATGCTCTGCTTGCACTTCGGATTTTCCTCGCAGAAAGTTTTACTGCCCTCTTTGTTATATTCCGGCGGGAATATTGGTTTCGCGCCACGCCACGCCACGCCGCGCACGCGCGCGCGATCCTCGAGGAGGCTACGCGCGGTAGCAGCTAGCAGTCAGCGGCCGTCCGGGGAGGAAAAAAAAAAAAAGAAAAAGTTTACGAGAGACCGATCGAGCAGTCGGTTCCGCCGCTCTGCTCTGCTCAGCGCTGCATTAAGGCTGCTGAGCCGTGCTGCTGCTCATTGAGCGCGGAGAATCATTTGGAATAATCGCACCTCGACGAGAGAAGGCGGCGAGGGGTGAAAATGTGTGTCGGCGGCGGGGCGAGAGGGAAACAACTCGGAAATTTTTGTACACCTCGTTATCCAGAAAAATTCATACAAATAAAAAAAAATTAGAAAAGATCACAAATAAAATTCAGAAAAACTCACAAAAGTTCACAAAAATTCACAAAAACTTAGGTAAAATTCCAGTTAAAATTCACAAAGGTTCTATTACACCTCACAAAAATTCACGACACCAAAATAGAGAGTTGTTTCCTCCTCGCGGGGCGGCGACGACGAGGAGGAGGAGAGCGGCGGGAGCGCTCGCGGCAACCCGAGAGCAACAGGAAAAGCAAAGAGACGTCGGAAGGGGGGAGGGGGAGGGCGGGGTCAACGGAAGCCTCGGATTGGCACTGTGTCGGTGGGGCGGGCGGGTGCTGGCGCGCGGGGGCGGCGCGGGGGCGGCGCGGGGGCGGCGGGGGCCTGGGGGCGGCGCACAGGGTGTTGCAGGGGCAGGGCGGGGCAGGTCCCGGGGCTGGTGCACGGCGGCGGGACGTGTTTGGCAATGGCAGGATTGGCGTGCACAGCAGGCTCGGGGGCTGGCTGGATAGGCAGAGGGGTGGGGCGGGGCGGGGCGGGGGTCTTCCGTCGATTCGATGGCCTGCGCTGCGCGTCTGGGGTAATGAGATTGGCCGGTGCGGCTGGCGCGCCGCCAGCGCTCCCTGACGCACGCCCCCGTGAAGGTGTGCATGGTCTGTGAGTGAGAGAGAGAGAGACACACACACATGTGTGTGTCTCCACATTGCCGAGATGCTTCACAGCTACCACACACGGCCCCCGCTGCTCCCCGTTGGTGACGCGCGGTTCAGAATTAACAAAATGTTCCAGCACCAATTTTTAAAATGTTGAGAATGCTAATTTTAATTTTTTTTCGTAATTTCAGGCGCGGACAGACAGATGGATCTCACCATTCGAGATATTGGTAAGCTACGCAGTCTGCTCCAGAGGTTGGGATCTACTGTTTTCGCCCGAAGATTTTCACTGTCCCGCACACCCAAATCCATAAAAGGCCTTTAAAGCCGGCTTTGCTCATACACTTAACTGGTCAACAATGCACTAGGCTTTTTAAAAAATGTAGCAGAGCCCAACAAGAAATAAGTCATATGGTTCGCCGAACGGTCAATCAATAACCTTATGGCGATTAAGAGGGGAAATTGCAGATTGATGAGAGTGATTTTGATGCCAGCCGGCCCCGCCGCGCCTGGCTGCACATCAAGGAGCACGCCGGCGGGCCGGGCTCTGCAGCTGTTTAACACGTATTTGCTCGCATGGGAGCGTGCGAGGAAATGAGATAGATAGAGGGAAAGAGAGAGAGAGGGGAGGGAGGGAGGGAGAGAGAGAGAGGGAGAGGGAGAGACGGGGCGGGTGCAACCGGGCGCGGCCTGCTCAGTTTCGTAATTAACGGAAGTGAGGGTGAGTTTCAGTTCATTCCACACCCTTTCTCGCTTAGATAAACACGTGCACTCCCGCTTTCTCTCTCTCTTTCTCTTAGACACACATGGAGCTATCTCTCCTCTGCAAGGGCTGTAAAAATATTTGATAGAGGTAGTGTGTGTGGGGGCGAGGGGAGATTTAGCAAGAAAAACTTTCCCGCTCTTACGTTTTGGAAGTTTTCCTTCTCCCGTCGCAGGGCCCCCTGGGTGTGGCTCCCGGTGCTGCAGACGTGTGGCTAGCGCGCTCGCAGCAGCCGCAGCGAGCCTCGCGGGCCGACCGGCTCAGCCCGGCTCGGCTCAGCTCGGCTCCGCGGTCTAATCGACTCAAAGTTAGTTGGCCTTGACAGGCCTTGGGCCTGATCCTGTAATCCTCCCCAGGTTGAGCTGAGCTATCCAAGCAAGTTGTCGCGCACGTGCGTGCGTGCGCTGCGGCCAGGATCCGAGGGGAAAACAACTCTGAATTTTGGTGTACACATTTTGTGTACTTTCATGAGTTTTCGTTATTTTTTGTGAATTTTTGCTTTCATTTTATCTAAATTTTAGTGAATTTCCCTTAATTTTCCTTAATTATATTTTTGAATTTGTCTGATTTTTCCCGAATTTTCCTGAATTATTGCGAGTAATAAAAATGTCAGAGTTGCTTTCCCCTCGCCTGGATCGCATCCGCCAGCAGGGCTCCTACCGTCTTCCTGCCTTTTTCCTGACTTCCACCCCCACATATTCCTATGACTTCCCCCCCCCCCCCCTTTTGATGTGAGGTACTTTCGTACATTTCGCTCTAGGAGCGTGAAAGGGCATCGACGAGCAGCGCCTACAGCGCGGCGCGCACATCCTAGGATGTCCGCTGAGGAAAGGCTACATGGCCTCACTTGGAAATTTGTTTTCCTGACCAAAAGAAAATTCCATTAACTTCTAAAAAGACTTGCGGCGGCCCTTCTCTCTGTTCCCTGACTTTTCCCTGGCCAAGAGCACATTTTGAAAATCAATCTCTCTCTCTCTCTCTTTCTCTCTCTCTCACTCTCTCTCTCTCATTATTATTATTATTATTATTATTATTATTATTATTATTATTATTATTATTATTATTATTATTAGTATTATTAGTATTACTATAGGAAACTTTTTTAAAATCTGAGGAATTTTTCTCAAAACCAGAAAGTTCCTCAAAGTTTACCATTTTTCCTAAGAAAATCAGACGTAGCATTTACCAGGAAAGATTACACTCCTGGGCCCCGTTTTGATCGGTAGACTTCTCTTCCTCCCCGCATGAAACTGTCGCGAGGGTAACGCGGCCGTCTGACGACGGTGTACGCAACCTGCTGCGAGAGCTTCCTCTCCTCTCCGCGGACCGGCGCGCCGGGGCGGGGCGCTTCGGCGCGTGTCTTTCTAGGGAAATAGGGTGGTATTGGCACAAGGCAGGCGTCGTGGGGAGCATCGGAAAGAGGGTGTCGGGGGCCGCGGCAAGGCGTGGGGTGGCGGGGGCGGGAGAGGAATGTAACTGGGGATAGGCAGTCCGCCTCGTCGTAAACCACATTCCACATCACGGACTGGAGGGAATGGGGCTCTCTGTGGAGAAGGCTGAGCGGGGTATGATGGTTGTGGTTGGTGTACGGGGAGCGCGAGGGAGGCAGGGTAAGCAGGGGAGGAGGAGGCTGAGCAGCGCAGCGCAGGGCCGGTGCTGCGCGGAGTTGCACCTGGTGAGGTTCGCAGAACGGCCTTGGAGAAGAGAGCCAGGGGACGGGCGGGCGGAGCAGATCCACCCGGAGACACGCGGAGGCGGGAGAGAGAGACAGACAACACTGGCAGCGGCGCGAGATGGATGAAACGGGCCTGGGCGGGGGTTATATATCCGGGACGCGAGCCGTTTGAAAGTCGTAGAATTTGCGGTAAGCGCGGCGCTCCGCGCAGCGCGGGCAGCGGCGCGGGCCGCTCTTAATGGCCGAGTATATACAGTGCACTGTATATAGCCTCGTCACAGTAAAAACACAAACAGTTTAAGGAAGTCCATGATTTGATGAAATCTCCTGAGATGTTGAAGAAGTTCCCTAGAAAATGAGGAAAATTACCTCACTTTTCAAGGATCAACATCCGCAAAACTTTAAGATTACGCCTTTTCTTCAAAGAATCACACATTGCATTTACCGTTGTATTTACATTTTGCGCTTCACCCGTAACGTTATTTTCCTGCCTCGAAAACTCTTTTCTAACAAAAATAAAAAATGAAAACGTCGTGCACACTTTCTGTTTGATAATTAAGAGGCAAAATGTCATTTCCACAGCTGTGGTGTCGAAACTCACTCGTCCCACCACCCGAGACAGAGCGTTTATTTAACTTTTTTTTTTATAACTTTCAGACGAACTTTTCTGCGCACTTCCTTTTTTTTCCCTTCTTTACGACCCGCATATAAAACTGTTCACGTGGCCGTCGGAGCGAGTCAGGGTGTGACGTAGGGAAGAGCACCAAGGAGGACGCGACCGCTCGTACGGAGACTGGAGCCTCAGGCTGGAGGCACCCGATGATGCTGCCGCGGGTGCAAATCTAAAATGCAAAACGATGCACAAGAAGAGAAATAACCCGTCCCTTATACCCGACACGACACTACTACACGCACCGTTCATAAAATCTACGAGCAGCAGCCTCTCCTGTCCTCGTTACGCACGAGCAGAGAAGTCCGAGTGTTACATCATCATGTCTTAGCAATGAACATGACGACGTCCCTTTAGGGACCCGGGAGAACAGCGCCAGCAGCAGCGGGTGTGCGCGCGTGGAGGGGGCGGGGGAGGGTGGCGGGACAGGGCTGTGGGTGGGGGGTGGGGGCGTCGAAAGACGTGGTGGTCCCCCCGGGAGCCACCCAACGGCTAGCACCCTGCTACTGCAGCACCCTGGCGAGCGGGGGCGGCGAGCGCCTGCGAGCAGCAGGGTAGGCCGCCCGCTCATCGCAGCTCTGCAGCGGGACGGCCTACGCTCCCGGCGCTTCACCGCGAGTACTTATGGCGATGACATTGTTTGCACCTACGCCTCGTAATTTTAAAACAATCAAAAAATTTGAGAAATTGGGAACGTTTCCGAGAAAATCGTCAAAAATTTAGAAAGAAATAGACAACTTATAAGAAAATATTACAAAAATAATTCACAAAAATTTAAGAAATATTCAAGCAAAAATTGAGAAACATTTCAATAAAATTAACACATTTTGTAGACCGAAATTCACAGTTGTTCCCTCCTCAGACATGCAGTCAGAAAATTTAAAGGGGCTGCGTTGCATCTGCGCCTGTATCCTGCCTCCCTTCACAACATGATCGCACTTGCTGTGCTAATGTGTTGCGTACGTTGTAGGCGGAATTCGCAGATGTAGCCGACTGTAGCTACTTCACTTGACTACTCGTTGCCTACTTTTCTGTGGCAAACATCCTGACGACAGCAAGCCAGAGCGTTTGAAGTCGCTCGCTGTGAAAGGTTGCCTGCTCTGGCTTGACGTGGTGTGAGTCGTCTTTAGGGGCCGGGGGCGGGCGGGGGGCAGGGAGCGGGGGTGTGAGGTCTTCGGGGCATGACGGCCGGCGCACCAGACTAGCGCCCCCCCCCCTCCCTCCGGTCGCCTCGGTACAGCTCGGCTGCGCGCCGCTCGCGCCGCCTGTAATTACTTCCCTCTCCTCTCCCCTCCCAGCACAGCGCCGCCACCCGCCGCCGTATTGGGTATACTCCCGCCGCCGCCGGGCCCCGGCCGGCCTGCCCCACCACCCGTCGTGCCATGGCTCTGGGCGCGGCGCCAGCCAGCCGCCTTGCCCCGCCCCACCCCGCCACGCCCCTGTGTGGTCGTGATCATCATATGTTGCATCAACCGGTCGCGCCGCGCGACCGATTATTCCAAACGCACTGCTGCGGCCCACAAAGGCAATAACGGATTGCTGGCACCTGCTCACTACCGAAAAAAGGCGAGGAGGAGCAGAGAATTCAGTTAGAGAAGGAAACCAGAGAACTTTCTGACTGAAACGTGACCATACGTCCATCATAAAATTTCGACAAGAGATTTAGTCAAAGAAACAGAAAAACTACCCCTTAGTCCCACCCACAGCCTGAGGGGGGGGGGAGGACATGCAAAATCACAATGAATGAGGAGAACCTTGCACCTTTAAAAAAGTATTTGACAGCCGGACAGCAGGGCGGGGACAGAAAATACGTATTTTCGCAAAGGGGATATTATTTTGCAACTTTTGGCGCGCGGCCGTGAGCGTGACGGACCTAGTCGTTTACAGCCGCAGGGACCGCGAGGCAACGCGCTCCTCTTTTATGCCAGTTGTCAATGCTTAAACGTCCTCTCTACTTTTTGTTGTCTACAAACTCAAGTCTAGTATTGTATACAGTATACTACAGTAAAAAAAGTGTGAGAATAATTTTGTCAGACAGGAGGTGTCCAACAAATTCTACTGCAGGATGCACACTGGATTTCGCTCTACTTTTTCACCTGGGTTGGCATAAGGAAATAAATAGAGCCATATTGAGTCAAATGGAATGCACCTGTGGACAACTCATGACCTCCGAGACGACTCTATAATTCGCAGTTGATAGTGTCGTCAGTTTCAGCCAGGTTAGACGACGACTGGCGCGCAGGACACCGCGCAGTGAAGAGAAGTGCAATAAAATTTGACTCAATAAAAATTTAATTTAATACTCAATGCCAGCACTGTTTTTTTTTTACTGCAGAACACAGTAATGTACACTACACTTGAGTTTGCAGAGCATCTCGACAGTCGAGTACCCGCCCCGCCACCCACGGCCTCCTTTCCGCACAGTGTCCGCCCGCACCAGCTCGTACCACTGCCCACCCCCTCTTCTCCCCAGCGTCTCTCCACTTCACGCCAACAGAAGGAATTATTCAGCCGTTTGGTCCAGCAGGCGTGCATGATGCATGGCTGTGTACATTGCTCTACGGAGCGGAGCGGAGCGGCCCAGAACGACGGCCAAGATAAGAAATTATTGGATGAGCTAAATTTGAATTGAAATTCAAGTTTGAATGGAAGTGCTCAGCCCTTTAGGATATACGAACAGCGAAGGAAAAGGGGAAGCTGGCGTGAAGGCGTGAGCCTGTGGCGAGCTTTACATGATTGCACTGTAAATCTTCTAGAAATAATTTTTGATTCCTTATAATACAAAGAATTCTGTGCAAACGTAATAAACGGGAAACTTTCTTGTAGCCTATATTTCAAAACTTTTTCTTCGAATTACAAATATTTTTCTTTATGTACAAAGATTAGTTGGTTTTGTAGTACGGTTGCACAGAACTCATTTTCATAGAGGAATTTTCTTTGCAAGAATTTAAGAGTGTGACTAATTAAAACCGCACATTTAGATTGAACACGCTACGGGACAAGGTAACCGCACATCTAGATCAGCATCAGCATGGCCTTAACGCCCATCTACCGTGTAAATTTTTTCGTCTCACATGCATGTACGACGCCTGGTGGTAAACTATGAATCACTCCACATAAAGCCTCATTGTGGAAAAGCCATACTATCCCAGGCTGTTTCCGAGCTGGGGTAGCGTGTATGTTATTAGTTAGCGAGCTGTACGGGGGGAGCAGGGGCGATGGGTGGGAAGGGAACGGAGAGTGTGTGGGGTACGGTGGAGAGAGGGTCAGAGAGGGGAGAGAGGGGGAGAGAGGAGTGGGGTAGGTACGAGGGGCGTGCCCACAAGATATACGAGGGGGTCGCAAGCGCGCCAGTGTGAGTGAAAGGGGGAAGGGGAGACAAAAAGGTGTGGAAGGGGAAGCAGCAGGGAAGAGAGAGAGAGAGAGAGAGAGAGAGAGAGAGAGAGAGAGAGAGAGAGAGAGAGAGAGAGAGAGAGAGAGAGAGAGAGAAAGAGAGAGGGGGGGGAGCGCGGAATGAGATCGAGGATAGCGTAGAGGGGTGTTGGCCCTGGGCGGCCGGGCCCGGTGCTGATACCACAGCGCATAGGCGGGAGTGAGAGAGAGACAGAGAGCGTGAGTATTGTAATGGTGAGCGGCGGACGACACGACGACACGGCCAGGGTCAGCATGATAAGTGTCAGGGGCCGGGCTGCCAGGCCAGGCCCGCCCGCGGGTCGAGCGGATCGGGGCGGGCGAGCAGTATCTGCCAAAAACTATACGACAGCGATGGACCCTCGTCAAGCCATTTCAGCGTTTCTATTTAAATCGCTAATACAACGAGAAAGGGGTTGAGGGGAATTAACGACTCGGAAATGTTTGAACACCTCAAAATTCAGAAAATTTCAGGAAAATTTCAGGAAAAGTCAGGGAAAATTCAGAAAATTTCAGAAAAAGTCAGGAAAATTCACAAAAAATAACATACTTCTAGAAGGAACTCAAGCAACAATTCAAAAAAATGCACTAAATATTCACAAAATTTATATATCAAAATTCAGAGTTGTTTCCCTCTCGCAGGCGTTGCAGACGTTGTCGCGGGATATCGAAGAATTTGCCAGGACCGAAACCATGCTCCCCCTTTTCGGTGACTATTTCTTGCACGACTCCACGATCCTTCCTTGAACCTTTGAACCTTATAGTCGGTCCAGCACGCTGCGTTGTTGGGATTCGCCGGCACGCACAGCCTTTGAGGCAGAGCTACATATTTTTACCCTCACCCCCCCTCTCTATATCTCCCCCACCCCCTTCTGAAGCTCGTCCGGAGTGAATCTGCTCGGCCGCGCACCGCTACGTTACGCCACGCCACGCCACGGCCCCCCTCCCCTCCCCCCCCCGCTCTATTCCAAAAGGGATCGCCCCCGCGAAAAGGCCTGCTGCTCTCGCCTGGCCCTTCCGCTAAACTCGGTTGAGCGTGGTGCGCGCGATATTCCCGGAGGAAGGAGGGGCGAGGACCACAGGGGAGAGAGAGAGAGCGAGAAAGCAAGCGCATGAGAGAGAGAGAGAGAGAGAGAGAGAGAGAGAGAGAGCAAGTGAGGGAGAGAGCAAGAGATAAAGCGAGACGCTCCTCGGCTCACGGCGGAATGACACAAGTGAACGGGCCTCACAGTTTTGTCGAGCGCCTGCGCCTGTCTCAAGCCGCACCGCTTCTGTCCCTTCAGCCGTGTGCCCTGCACGGCCAGCGCGCTCGGAGACCCCGGCCTCCAACCCTCTCTCACTATCCCCCGGGTCTCCTCCCTCACGCACGAAAGCACTCGATGGCACTTCAACTGGAGTAGTTGGCCGCCCCCGTGCCCAGCGCCCTGCTGTGGTCCAGCCCCACACACACGCGCGCGGTGCAGCGCAGCGCGCTCCCTCGGACCGGACCGGAAACGGAACGGACCGGAACGGGGGCTCACGTTTTTTTCCCTCCGAGACTACAACAAAGGCCAGCATCCAAGGTAGCAAGACTCACGTCATTAAGATAATAGCCATCAGTAGAGGACATTCCGAAGGGAGGCGAGACTTTGTGCGAGTGCAAACAAAATGGGTAGGAAAGAATTTTTTTTTTTTTAATTCCTACTTGTCATTTGCCGATTTTTCGCTCAAGACATAGGGAAAACGGTATCGTACGAAAAAAGCTGAGAAAATAAATACAACGGTTAACTCCAAACAGCCCTTGAAGCAAAACAAAATATATTCTGGTCCAACGACTTTTTTAGAGGGGCTATAAAAGAAACGTCAATCAAATTCTTCTTACTATCCCTCGTCTTATTCGCAATTCGAAGAAAAGTGAAAAGGTTACTGAACTCGTTTTCATGCATTTCGCGAGAAAAAAGTTTGTGCATAGTCATGCGGTGGGCGGTTCTATAGCGATGATGCAACAATAATCCCGCGAGCTGATTATGCAGAACGACTGACTAGACCGGATCGAGTAGGGTGGGGCAGGACTGGGTGGGGTATGGTGGGGTACGGTGGGGTGGGACGGGGTGAGGGGGGACGCTGGGGCAGCAGCAGTCGCATTAAATGGGGCAGAATCAAGGCCACGCTGATCCGTTTCAATGACGCGGCGATGAGGGGTCAGCGACTCAGCCGAACACCTGGATAAGTGGCTTTATACCGCCGCGGCCCGGCCCCACGCATGCATTAAACCATATTGCAGAGTGATTTGCAGAACCCAGACCCTCTACAAGCGATTAGGAGTCTTAAAAGCAAAAGCGGCTCTGAACCCCGCCCCGCCCTCATGGTAAACTTGAAAAGTATTTCTATCAGTTTTTGGCAGAGTTATTAAGTACAAAAGGAGCAGGACGACGACGACAAGGGCGAAATGCCACAAATCACCGTGATCCATCTATGTTTCTAGTTTGGCAGCAGCAGGCCGTGATGGGGTCGAACACAAGGCTCTGTAGAGCGGCGCGCGTCTGTGATGGAGCGGGCGCCGAAAGGGACGAGAGAGAGAGAGAGAGAGAGAGAGAGAGAGAGAGAGAGAGAGAGAGAGAGAGAGAGAGAGAGAGAGAGAGAGAGAGAGAGAGAGAGAGAGAGAGAGCAATGGGGCAAGAGAGTGAGAGATGGAGAGAGCAATGGAGCGCGGAGCGAGAGAGAGAAAAAAGAGGGAGAGAGGTGAGAGCAAGCGAGTGCCTCCAGCGTCGCATGAGGAGCGACAGGGCGGAGGGATGGCAGGTGAAAAAGGAAGTGGATGAGGCTGGGAAAGACGAGGATTGTGGTGGAGGTCCCACAGCACAGCGCCCCCCTATGCCTGCGCCACAGTTTGGCGCGCGGGGGAGAGCGGCGGTATATGGAGCAGGGCAGGGCGACGAGCGCTGCTGGTTGAATCAATTTACCTCGAATACGACGAAGGCCCGCGGGGAGAGAGAGAGAGAGAGAGAGAGAGAGAGAGAGAGAGAGAGAGAGAGAGAGAGAGAGAGAGAGAGAGAGAGAGAGAGAGAGCAATGTGGTCCGCCATGATAGGGGGGAAACCTGCACCCGTAGGGCGAGATACTGGCGAAAGCGTTCTGCATTAGTTTTTCCGATGTGCATTACAAGTCATGCACACTCCCTCTGTGCCTAGTTCGAAGTGTATAGTTTAGATCCAATAAGGGGGTTGTAATCTGTCACTGCGGTCGTGAGATGCCTACTGCACAGATTCAGCAGAAGAAATCTTCCCTTTTTCGTTTCAATTACCCATTTTCCTGGCAGGAGTGCCCATTACCAGAGGAACACACACCTCTGCCTCCGCCTGGCCCCGCCCAGCCTCTCCAGACCCCCGTAGGCCAAACACAAACTCAAAGGCAGTGAGGACCTCAAAGCAGGACCGTGGTGTGCCTCCTCCCCACCTCCTCCTCCGGGCCACCACGGAGCCGCTAATCGTCCGCAGCCCGGCCGTGTCAATTTGAGAGCTCGCCTCGCCTCCGCCGTAGCTGGAGGGAACCGCGCTCAACGACAATCTGAGTAAGCAGGCGTGCTTCACTGGTTAAACTAAGGCGTCACCTTGCGACCTTTTTTCAAGCGTGTTGAGATTACGCTTGGAATGAAGGTGAACAGGTCTATCCAAAGTCCAATTCGTCCTTTCAAAATGTATGGGAAAGCTTTGCTACGCTTCACTTCAAGGGTAGCCTGTTGAAGCGCAACTGCACGCTTGATTCAAGCATACAGTCACCAAGCCTTAATTTTACCCGTGTTCTCGCAAGCCAGCATGGTTTTCTTCTGAATATGCTCTCCTGCAAAATAACTTCTATTGAAAGAAAAGGACGGATATTTTCTATTTTATACGTTAAAGTGGGAAAGATTTTTTTACCACAAATATAAACGGGATGGCGTTTCCTTTCCAGAGGGAGAACGTGTATACTCTGCAAACTCAAGTGACGTACAATACTGCACTAAAAGGTGCAGGGCCTATGGTCCTACTGCATTGTCCTACCGCGGTCTGCCCTGCGGTAAAAAGTGTGGGACCCGGTGTGTCCCTAGTTGTATGTATAGGACACCATATGTCGGACACAGATTGTCCTACACTCTTTACTGCAGGACACACCGGGACCTACACTTTTTACTTCCTGCACCTTTCAGTGGTGCAGTATTGTACGACACTTCAGTTTGCAGAGTATAAGGTTAACCAAAAGTATACAGCAAGCCGCCTATCTTGGCCTGGACCTCACCACACCGCGCGTGTCAGTCGGCGCGACCTGCTCGAATACAAAGCAGTGCGACTCGGTGGCGAGGCCGACGCGCTCCTTCGCGACCTCTCGCTGACACCCCGTCGTGACGGCGCGACTCATTTCCCTCGCACCTCTCCGCCGCGATACGATTTTCAAAGGCGTCCGGTTAGGTTGTCGCCGCTCCGCCACGCTCCGCCCCGCCCGGCGCGCTCTCTGTCGCCTTTTGTGCGGACGAACGAAAGGTGCGCGGGCGCTAGAGCGCGCTGGCGGCGCCAGCTCTGCGTGGACTCGACGTTGCTTTCCCTCCCTCCCGACCCTCTTCTTTTCCTCCCGCCTGCTTCCGTCCCGTCAGCGCTCTTCTTTTCGCCAGCGAACTTCAATGAACCTTTCCTCTCCCTTGTATCGAAACATCACCTCCCTAGTCACTCAGAGGGGAGGAGACGTGCCGTGCGCCGTCCGCTGCCGGTCTCCCTGCGCGAATCGCCGTAAAACAAGTCACGAGACAAGAAGCAAACTGGGCCTTTCTGGTCCATTCCCGGATTGTTTAATTTTCAGGAGGGTCTGCTACCGCTGGTACATCCATCAGTTTACCATTGCAACTAGCAGGATCAGGATAAACGTTCGCAAAGCAGCCAACGCGAGCGGAGCGGGTCGATGCCGTGGCAAAGCCACGCTGGAAGCGCTCCACACACGAATGAGCTATAAATCCCAGTGCCCAGATCACGATAATGACCGAGCCTACAACAAATGCGTCCCGTTATAGCCCCCGCCCGAGAAAGCCCCTTACGGCAGTAGCTTCACCTAGTCGCAACAACGGGGGAAAAAAAGTTTTGGTGTTTAGAGTAACATTCTAAAGAGCTGAGGGAGGTGCAGCCCGCAGCTTGTTTCTATTTCCTGCACGCAGTACGACAACTCCATCTTGTTTTTCCCTCTCCCTACCGGATCCTCGCCTCTCTTCCTTCTCTCCCGCTCGCTTTTTCGTAAAAAGAAAAGATAAGGCGCGAGGGACAGTTCGCACCCACCAGATTTATCAACGCCAAGCCCCAAGCCTAGCCGGGGCTCACACTCTACCAATTGCCCAGAAGACGTTCGTGCCCGCGTCCACCCGGGCCAACCGGGCCACACACTGCGAAGCACCATACAAGGGAGAGGGAACTTTTTAAGGGCGAGGCCATCAAAACTTTGTGAACTGTGTGAATGATGATATGAGTGGCGTGAGTGAACAGCTTCAGCACACAATAAATGTGTAAAAATATATACACGAGTTGGTACGGATTTTATAAATTCATGTGCAAATCTGTGCCAATCTCTGCACAGATAAGCGCAGCAACATGTAAGAGCTGTAGCCCAGGGCACAGTGCGCCCGGGAATATTGCATCACAGGGCAGAGTAGAACGGTAAAAACAATGTCTGATTTTTTTAGAAAAAGGTAAAATTTGGAAGGACCCCCTAATTTTGAGGAGAACCTCCTCAGATTCTGAGGAAGTCCCCCCGAAAAATGAGGCGATTCACCTTATATTTCGAGGAGACTTCCTCAAAATCTGAGGAGTTCTGAAGGACTTCCTTACAATTTTCATTTTCCCTCAAAAAATCAGACATTGTTTTTACCTTGAGGCTAAGACAATTTTGTATCTCAGGACACAGGACGCCTAGGTGATTTGCGTCCTAGGACACAGGACGCCTAGGGGATTTTCATCCAGCGTCGCAACATGTTCATGACGAAGGCAAGCGCCGGAAACGTGCGGTAGGAGTGGAAGAAGACTGCGAAAAAGGGAGCAGGGATAAGGAACAAATAAAGGAAAGTGCAGAAGCATTGCAAAAGTAAATGAGGGTGCGCTGCGCGTGGCCAGACGCTGCGGGGCGCAGAAAGGGGTTGGACAAGGAGAAAGGGGTGGGGGGAGGGGCAAATCCTCGGCAAGCTCAGCTGCTCAAAGAGGTGGACGCCTCCCAAGGCCTGAGCCTCACTGACACAGTCCGATGCCCCTCCGCCCCCCCCCCTCTCCAAAGTGTCTCGAAACGGAGGGACACGTGCGAGCTCCTCTGCAAAAGGCTTAGCTGGAAGCTGCCCGCACTTACCCGCAAGGGGTTTTAAATTAATATTTAGGGTATAAATTTGAATGAATGAAATTGAATGATTGCTTTGATAGATTTGAAGAAGGGTCCTTCACTGTGAAAAATACTCGTAAGGGTTACGGGAAAATTTTCCATGATAAAAGTCGTAAAATTACAATTTGAAATTGTAAATTTACAAGCACTCCCTATCGACTAGGAATTGACCGACGAGCAAGAATGGGCAGTCGTAAATTTGCGACATATTTTGTAAATCAAAATTACAAAAAATGTCGTAAATTTACGAGGATATTTTTCACAGTGTTTCTCTGTCGATATGTCGAAGTGAAAATTCAATTTTATGAAATTTTACGCCTTAAATATGCATTTGTAAACCCTTGCTGGCAAGTGCAGGCAGCTTCCAGACGAGCCTTTAGCGGTGGAGCCCGCACTTACCCGCCTGCACTTGCAGCAGACACTGCCCTCCCCCTCCCCCCTCTACCTCGGTCTGAGCTTCAATGACCCTGTCTGACGACACCCCCCCCCCCCCTCCTCCCACCAAAAGGCCTGAGTCTTACTGACCCAGTCTCACCCCTTCCCCCTTTTCCAAAGCCCAGAGCCTCACTGACCCAGTCTGACGCTCCTTTCCCCCTTACCCCCCCCCCCCCCCACACACCCAGCCTGATCCAGGCGGCCAGGAACTGGTGACGATTTTCCAGACGGAGCAGACGGGTTCGGAGAGGAGGGCGGGGTATTGGGGGGGGGGGGGGGTTATGGAAGGAGAAGGGAAGAAGTATGGGATGAGAAATACGGGAGTGAGTAGAGGGGAGGTGGTGTCGAGACAGAGACGGTGCGAGATAAGCGGCCTAACTTATTCAAACTAAAGACGCCGCGCAGTTAGGGATTAGGCACAAAGGCCTTCTGCGCCGCGACCCTGGGCGCGCCTAGGGGGAAACTACTAGCCAGGCCGGCGAGTGAGGTGATCCTGAGAGGGCCACGTATGCCGCGCTGGAAGCACTATAAGGGTTGATAAGGAACGAGGGGGGCCGTTATACGTGTGTGTAACGGTCGAGGCCGTGAAGCGGCGCATACGTCAGTCACCTTTTAGGAAAATCCGTTTACAATAAGATTCTCATTTGGTCTTCTCTTTTCACAGTTCCTTAAGGGTTCGCGCATCACTCTGGCCAATCTCCCCGTTCTCTGGGAGGAATAATATGGGAATGTTATGAAGACAACGACGGCGAAACTCCCTTTATATTTGCCTCGGACGCTGGAATTCATTCCGCCTCCTTTCACTCCTCACCTTCCCCATCTGCCCCCGTCCCCGCCTTGAGCTAAACTTTGAGCGGGAGAGGGGGCTGCGCGGCTGTCACTGCGAGTCTTATTTATGCAGCTGGAGAACAGCCCGCCGAGGGCGAGCCGCGGAGCGACACCTGCCGTCTCATTCCAGAAAGCGGATAGTACTGTCCTCTCTCTCGCTCGCTCCTTACGGAATCGACCCATGAGTGCGACAAGGACAGAGAGACGAAACGCGGACGGAACCGACTTTCGGAATCCGAAGACGACTGCAGGTGCCACACCGCGGCCCGTTTCGGGAAGGAAGCGGTGGACCAACCAGTTTAGGGGTTAGGGTCGACTGCAGAGCAGCCATTGCAACATCTACATTCCTCGACGATTTCGTTGCTTAGAAAACTCGAAATACCTCAAAAAATTACAATCGAAAAATTACAATTTAAAAAATTTCGAAACACGCAAAAGAAAGAAAATCATTGTCTTGGGCCAATTGAGACCTGCAGTCTCCCGAGAGAACCAGTCATTGAAAAAGTCGTCGCTTGCTCTTGCTTGCACCCCTTCAGCCTTTGATATCGACACCAAGAGGAGTTTCAGGTTTTCTCTTCAAAGGGATCCTTTGACTGAGCGACACTTAATTCGAAAGGATTCATTAAGACGCGACGGATATTTTCATTCCACTGGGGTTCCGGAATGCGGGGCAATTAACAAGAGTCCTTCTTTCTCACCGCCGACCGCCGACGGAAGGGAAATTTTCAAAGGGAGTGGCGGTCGCTTCGGTTTTAATGTAATTGAGTCTTAAGGCAGGACGAAAAAGGGTGAGGGGGGGGGGGGGATTATATCCTCTTTCTAAGTAGCAGGCGTCCGCACTTCGGCATATTGTGACAAATCTCTTTCCTATTTTCATTGTGAAGACGTCCTGCGTGCCGTGCATCATGATTGCGAATGATTGTGGAAAGAGGTTGGCAAAGAGAGTGGTGACGGGAAAAAATAGAGGTGGGAAAATGCGAGGCTCAAACAAGTAAAACCCGCGTGTCTCTGGCCAAAGCAATAGATATACACATACACAACACAGGGCGGGATGGGGGCTACAAACAAGCCATGAAGTCTCCAAGGGAAACGAATAGCGACACCGGATTGTGTTCGCATCTCGCCCCGCCCTGCCCCGCCCTGCCCCGCCCTGCCCCGCGCCGACCTGACGCGGCTGCGCAGCTGTGCCTACACACACGCCACCTGCTGCCACCTACTACCCAATGAAAATTTACTTTGCCGAGCCCAAAGCCAACGTGAATGTCCCACCGCGCCTGCGTGGTGAAAACGAATGCATGTTTACCAACATTGCGCTTAAAAAGAAAAACAAAAAGGAAAATAAACCTTAGCGAATTGCTTGCGCCAACGACTGCCATTACTACAGCTGCTGCGCATAATAAGACTGTATTGGCGTCCTGCCTCAGGCAGACCCACCCTTACACTCGCCCACAGTTTTACGCAGCCACAAGAACGCACACTCTACATCTTTTTGTACAAAAAAATTCTTATAATACAAAGAATTCTGGGCAACCGTAGACGGAAAAAACTTCATCTTGGTTTTCAAGCAGCCCTGGAAACTCTGTGTATCTTCTCCATAAGAGCGGCTTGGTTTGTCCTAAACTGCTTGAAAACCAGGACGCCGTTTTTTCAGTGTAACACACAGGAAATTTCCTTGTATTCCCCCAAAAAATTTCTTTGCATTACAATGATTTTCTTCTTTGTTTTACAAAGATTTATTTTAATACAAAGATTATTCTTTTGAGTTACATAGAAAATTTGGCTTTGTATTGCGGTTGCACATAATTCTCTGTAATTTCAACAATTTTCTTTGTAAGAGTTAAAGAGTGCACACATACGCGCGCACACGCACATGATCGCCCTCACACGCACTCCCCGCCCCGCACACAAGTACCGGAAGTGTGTGCGCTGTCCTGCGGTCCCTTAGGGGATGTTTAATGCATCGTTGCTCGTGATAATTGCGAATCTCTCCCGGGGACGCACTGCGCCGTCGGCCGGGACGGCCTCTGACAGGAAGAAGAGAGAGAGAGAGAGAGAGAGAGAGAGAGAGAGAGAGAGAGAGAGAGAGAAGGGGGGAGGATGTGATGTGCACGATGACATGCGAGAATGCAAAGAGGGGAGTGTCGGGAGTGGAGTTGGTCCAGCTGAAACTCATCGCGCTCAGAGACAGGTTTACGGGTTGAAAGCGCAGCGCGGCGGAGGCGGGGTGGGGCGGGGTGGGGCGGGGTGGGGCGGGGTGGGACAGAGAGGATCGGAGTTTGTTGCCGCTGCTCGTCTGTCTGTCGACCCCACCCGGCAGGTTCGCCCCGCCCCGCCCCGCCCCGCCCCTGCGACGGTGCCACCCCACTCCGCCCCGCACCCCGCGCCCCGCACCCCCCGCCCCGCACCCCCACACGCTGACCCATCACAAGGGGGTGGTGGCGTGGCGCCTGCTGATGGGGTCGGATTCGGCGCTCGACTGGCGTTCGGACGGAAATGCAAACTATTTGCAATGCACGCATTTTAACCGAAAGGGATGCGGGCCTCTACGCGGGGTACTGGCTGTCCTGCTGCACATATCCGTATATGGTCCCTGCCTCTGGAAGGTAAATATTATTTTATATTTAAAAAAAAAATAAAAAAGCTGGGAGAAATTAGGAGGGGGGGGGGGGGCTTTTACTCTCTGAAAAATCTCCTCAGGTTTAAAAATATGGGAATTACACTCGTTTTTGGAAAAGACAACCTTAAAAGCAAAACCACTGTAAACTGGCTGCCGTCGAACGACGCCGAATCTCTGGCATTCATGAAGAACGCCAATATTTGACGTGTAAAAGACATCAATATTTGATGTTCTTCATAAACGCAAGAGATTTGGCGTCTTTATACGCCAATGACTTTACAGTGACGTAAGCTGAAACAAAACTATTTGTTTTCTAAAAATAATTTTTCACCGTGTGCAGCTGTGTCTGCACCACCCGATAAGTCGCTCATTCATGAAATTACTACGAATATTGTAGCGTAGATGTGTGAGGCTTTCTATTATATTCATGAATATATTATATTTCGCGACGCCGACGACACATTACTCCGACGTCGATTTATGGCAGCAGCAGCGGCGGTCACCCCCTCCTCCTCTCTCTCGCTCTCACGTACCGAACCAAAATTACTTTCCGATTATTGTCATTTTTTAATTACGCGCCGCGCTGCTATAGGGCGTCACCGCGGCTGGCGCGGCGAGTGGGACGCGACTTGAACATCGCCACATTGTATCGGGCGAGGCCGGCCGGGCCGGGGCCGGGCCGAGGCCGGGACCGAGGCGAGCGGGCGGTGGCGAGGAGTGGCGGGGCGAGGCGGGGCGGGGCGAGGCGGGGCGGGGCGAGGCGGGGCGGGGCGAGGCGGGGCGGGGCGGGGCGGGGCGGGGCGGGGCGGGGCGGGGCGGGGCCGGAGGGGCGCAGACCCAGTGATTCTAATGATGATATTGGGTGGCTCCTTTTGTTCCCCCCGGGCGCCGTTGGGCCCCGGCCTGGACTGGCCGGCCAGGTCTGCCGCACAATAACACACCGCCATTGTTCCAAGACCCCCGGCCCCGGCCTCACCCCGCCCCGCCCCGCCCGCGGCCCGGCTGGACCGGGTGACGCTTCCCGCCCCTTGCGGGCGCGCAGTGTTGTTCTGAGGGAGGGAGACCGAGAAGTGAGCGAAAAGAAAAGGAAAAGAATGCGCAAAAACTGACCACCAGCCCAGCTGCCCAGGGTCCAAAGCCCAGCAGCTGGCTCCCCTCTGCTATCGGGTTCCGGTCGATAGGCCTGCGGCCCGCGGCCGGGCCCGCTGAGGCTGCTGCCGGAGAAAGAGTGCGCTGACAACAAGGATGCAGAGGGGATGCGGGAGGTACCCGCATGGTACCTAACAGGCACGTGCCCACTACTGGCACCCTCAGTGGCAATTTGTCATGACCACTAATACCCACTATTACACGGAAAAACACTTCGTCTTGGTTTCCAAGCAGCCCCGGACGGAAACCCTGTGTATTTTCTCATAAGAGCTGCTTGTTTATTTTTCCAAAACTGCTTGAAAACCAAGACGACGATTTCTCCGTGTTTGACTTCCAGAGGTACCCGGGTACCAATCATTCCGCCCAGAGAATTAATTGGTTTGAAGCAGCAGAAACGTCAAAACATCCGAACAAGCACATATCTACTAGCAGCAGGCTGCATCGACGCCTGCTCCAAGACAATCTACCTTGCGAACGTGCCCGGCTGTTGCTCAGTAGGCATTGTAGTTCACAGAGGTGGGTTTACGCGGAGGTTTCTTTTCCTATACCTTTCTGGCAACATACTGAGTTCGAAGACTGTACACCGGAACCGGAAGACTTGCTACTCGCGCTGCGGTGGCCACTGGGCGCCCCCCCCCCTCCCTCGACATTAGTATTCACCCGCGGCCGGAGGAGGTAACTCTGCCGTCCCGCCTTTTTTTCAAAAGTATTCCGCTGGGGAGGCGAGCTACGAGCTGCTCGCCTCGCGGCCACAGCCGGCCCTTCCGGCTCCGGCCGGGCCACAAGAGAGATGGGGGCCGAGGGGGTGGGGGTGGGGGGTCCTTATTGCTTTGAGCCCCCGGGGCGATGAATAGGAGGGGTCGCGGGGGGGGGGGGCGGGGGGCGGCTTGGGCAGACGTATACGTCGCAGACGAAACATGGGCCGTGTCAGCGTCAAACCCCACAAAAATAAACAAAAAAATATGAACAAAAAAGTGAAATTCAGACTCTCTGAAAAGGTGGAATCTTTACCAAGGGCGCCATCGGCGGCACTTGCCTATAGTAACAGACTGAAGCGCTAAAGGTGAACGTAATCACCAGGCGGCCATAAAAAACAAAACAAAAAAACTAAGCATTAAACTCAATAAACGCCAAGTAAATACATTGCCGAGATACCCGTTTGCAGATAAGCCCTGCGGATATCCTTGAGACGCCGTTGCCGGTGGGGGATGATCCCCTTCAACCCCTCCAGCAAGAGTGTGCGGGGCGGGCCGACAGGGCCAAAGCGGGGCGGGGCAGGGCAGGTCGGGGCGGGCCTGGGCGGGCCGGGGTGGGGCAGGGCGTGGCGGGGCGGGTCAGTCACTGCTGCAGCAGGTCCAATACCGGCGCAGTCGTGCTCCATGTACACATATCCCAGGGGAAGAGCTCTGGGGGCGATACGGGCGGGGCAGAGGGGGGCGGGGGGCAGAGCGGGGGCGGGTGTTTAAGTTGGGAGGGGGAGGGGCAAGGGGAAGGAGAGTTTCTTGAGGGTGCAGAGGGACAGCTGGAGCCGAGGCGACACCGGGCTGGGATTCGCACAAAAAGTAATTCGCGCTTCTTTTTAGGCTACCTTGCTTGTGTTCCAGCTACCCTGCTATTAATTTTTTCGCTTTATAAAGTGTTTAGCCGAAGTGATAATTTTTCACATCTTATTTCAGCAGAGCAGTTTTATTTCCCGTGTTAATTTGGGCGGTAAGATGTGGAGGTGAGACGGTGCTGAGGGGGAAAACAACAACTCTAAAGTTTGGTGTTCTTATTTCTTTTTTTTTAAATTCTTGTGAATTTTTTCGAATTTTTGTTCATTTTTTTTTCAATTGTTGCTTGAGTTTTTCCTTCTTTTTCCCGTGTGTCTCACTTCATGCCCCTCTGCGAGCCGGGCGCCCGCGAGTAGGCTCTGGCCAGGTTGGGGCGGGGCGGGGTGGGGCGGGTGAAGAGGGTGGGGCGTACTCGACTTGACACGACCTCGATTTGATATCGTTTCTCAATAAGCCGACTGCTTGGCCTGCCCGCCCGCGGGAGCGGAGCGTTTGCGCGGGGCTCGGAGGCTAAGCGCCACAACACCCCCACTCTGGGAGCATGTTTGTATACAAGATTGGTAAAATGTTCGATTCTTAATGATTCCCGTTTCTTCTTACAACCTTCTGATCGTTTCTGGCGGCAGAGAGCGCTTATCATTACTTATTTTACTTGCACTGATAATTAAAGTGTTCAACTGGCGTGCGCATTGAAGTGTTTAACACTACGTTGCACTTTTTCATGTTTTTACAGGAAATTTGCATGCTTAAAAGTGTTGAACAGTAAAGTTGAACATGTTTCCGGCCCTATTTGACAGGTGGGGAAGAAGATAGGTGTGAAGCAGGGAGGGAGAAACGGGTAGTGGGGTGGGGCTGGGGAGGGCGAGGGGGAGTACAAAACTATTATCGTAGGGCCGATTAGTGCGGTGGCCGGGCCGGAGGCACCTTGGGGCTCAACGGGGCAGGGCAAGGCAGGGCAGGGCAGGGCGGGGCGGGCGCCTCACCCCCGACAACATCCTGTTAGACATGGTGCCGCAGGAGGAGTCATCGTCGTGCCCTCAGGAGGGGCACAGGGGCGTGAGCGGAAGCCCCGGGTTATTAGCCGGTCTACCAAACTCTGCTGCACACATTTACCCACTCTCTCTATCTCTGTCTGCCTTCGGGAAAAGTCATTCCGGCACCAACTTGATAATGATAAAATAAATGGCGATATTTTTTTTTTAGAACTATATACAAATAATGAGTTTTAACCATTTTACATTTCATTTATTTTGGAAGAGGTGAGGGGGGGGGGGGCGAGGGTCAGAGGATCGCAGAGCAGACCTTGCCTGTTGCCCCACCCCCCCACTCCCCTCCCGCTGGCCTGCAGCCCCCCCCCCCCCCCCCTCGCCTCGCCCACCCCGCACCGCGGGTTCCTCCAAGGACCAGCCCCCCCTCTCCCTCTCCGCGCCGCTATTGCCCGTACACTGCTGGCCAGCGCCGCAAGGGAGGAAAAAAAATATTTCTCTTGCTGCGCACGATTTGGTGCGGTGGTTTGGGTGGCAGGCGCACGTCGTCTGATATGGCAGCAGAGAGAGAGAGGGGAAAAATTTTACAAAGGTGCAGGGCGCAGTCAGAAGTAAAGGGTTGGGAGCTGACGTAAAGAAAGTCTCCACGGACGGAGAGTAAAAAGGTAAAAACCACCACAAGTAAAAACCTGGGCGGGCGAGCTGTGCCTTGAAACTGCCGGCCTGGCGAGGGCACGGCAGCCGCAATCATGGAACACTCCCTCCAACTTCCCCCGCAAGCGCTGGGGTTCAATCAACCTTCCACCAACCCCCAGCCCCGCGAAAAACAAAAATGTATAGAATTGTAAGGATTGGACTGCGGAGTTACGTTGTGTAGGGTACGCACGCCCGTACACATCCATCATCTAAGAGAAGATAAATTCCAAAAACAGACGACAACAACAACAATAGGGAAAATAATCAGAAATAATCATAGAAATGTAGACAAATTCTTAAATAGAGAAAACTTTAAAGGAATTCAGAAAATTTCAATTTAATTAAAGAAAATATCAACAAAAAATATGAATCGAGTAAATCGACGATACATTAATTAAGTACGAATTCGTACACCAAAATTATTCAGAGTTGTTTCCCCCTCGAGTTTCCCCGTCGATATGCACGCAATTCCTGGATTCGGTATCGGGCGCGAACGCGAGGGGAAAGAAAAATCGCATCGACAGGAAAATGGAACGAAACAGGGGCGTCCGCCCCGCTCCGCCTCTCTTGCAGAGTTCTGCCACGAGCGTAGCGGCCCTGTCCGGCCTGGTCCGTAGCCTCTCCCAGCCCTATGTCATTCCTCTCCTCATCGTTCTGATGGAGATATGGAGATTCAAAGCGTTATGTGCTCCCGCGCGCCCATCCGGAGTGTCGTCTCTCTCTCTCTCTCTCTCTCTCTCTCTCTCTCTCTCTCTCTCTCTCTTTCTTTCTCGCTCTCTCTCACTCTCTGTGTGAGTGTGTGTGTGTGTGTGTGAATATCTGTTTGTACACCCCGTCATGATATAAATACAATGTAGACGGAGAGTTTCTCCAACGAGTTGTTTTTCATCACAGAATTCTTTCTTCATTCAAAATAAAAAAAAAAGAAGAAAAAACAAAACACTTCCGGGTAGAACACGGTTGCGTGGGGTGGAGCGACGGGGTCGGGTGGGGTCTGGGGCGGGGTGGGGTGGGGCGGACTGGGGGCCGGCCGCATGGCGTGTCGGAGCCATGACCATCCATAGAGAAATGAAAGGCTCTCTGCACAGAGAGAAGAGTGCGGGGAGGTTTCAGAGTAGAGCATTTGTTTCTGTATAGACATAACTCGCGTTGTGTATCGTTTGTTTCCCGCCGCGTCGAGATTATCACACCGCAACTGCTACCTTCTATAATAAATCCCTTTTACACACGGTAAAAGCTATGCCTTATTTTTGGAGGGAAAAGGGGAAAACTTTGAGGAACTCAATTTGAGGAAAACTAGTCTCCTCAATAAAATGAGGAAACTATTTAATTTTTGAGGCGACCTGAAAATCTGACAGGTTCTCCTCAAATTAAGAGGGATTCTCAAAGTTTTCTCTATTCCATCAAAAAATCAGACATAGTTTTTACCGTGCAAATGTGAACACACTCGCCTTTCGGCTAGATTAGAAGAATATCTATCTATCTATCTATCTATCTATCTATCTATCTATCTATCTATCTATCTATCTATCTAAGCATTTGCATCAAAGAGATTCGCCGCAATGAACGTTTCGTGCTCAGCTGTGCGTGGCAGCAGCGCTCCTGTTGCCGGCGGCCGGAGTTCTGCCCCAGTCCGCTGCCAGCATCCCTGCTGCTTGCTAAGGCGGCTCCTGCTGCTTGCTAGCTTGCCGGGCGCAGACAATAGGGCTTATCTTCCCCACGCGCGCGCGTCTATGTGTGCTTGTGTCGATGTGCGTGTGTGTGTGTGGTTACCGTGCAAAATGTATGCGACCCACTGTATCGCGTTGCTAGACGAAGATCGCCCCCTCCCCCCCCCCTCTTTTTACACAGTGAGAAAATGTTTTTGTTGTGGTTCTGGGCCAAGTTTCCCCGCGAAGAATTGTCGTACAGTGACCACATTGATCTGTAAAATTGTAAAATATCAAGGACACTTTGTATCAAATTGTCGTTTTGAAATGAGGGTAAATTTAAGTTTTCGTAAAATTAACGAATTAATGATTCCGAACGAAACCCAACAGTAGAATTTGTAAATCAAAAATGTAATTGTAAATTTAAGAAACAATATTTTGCGTTTAATGTATCCTGGAAAATTTCTTACCTTAAAATTTATCCAGATCGTAAATTGACAACATCGTTTATGGAAACAATAATGTAAATCATGAAAATACAAAAATCTTAAATCTACAGGTATTTTCTTTACAGTGACGCCCTGTCTCGCCCTCCTTGTCGTATGGCCGCTCTCCACATCCCTTTGCCGCCGCACCGCGCAGTCTGGAGACGGGAGCGGGGAGGGGGGGTGTAAGGGGGAGGGGGTACGGGGCAAAGCAAAAGGCTGGCAAATTGGGAGGGCGGGCCGGCGGAGCGGGGCGGGGGGGCCATTTGAATGGCGGATGGCGGGGTGCGCCAAAGCCCAAAGCCCGCAGTCTGGCCGCACCCCGCCCCGCCCCGCCCCGCCTGGCCCCGCCTTCGCCCCTGACAGATGTATTTCATAAGCAAGCACGGCCTAGGCCACGCGAGGGCAAGCATGGGGCCCTAACACGGTGAAACCGCAGGACGCGTCGGCTGGGGGTGGGTCGCGGGGGGGGGGGGAGGGAGAGGGAGGGGGTGGCTGCGGTCGGGTGACGGGGAATTGGGTGAGAGGGGGGTGAGGGGTGTGGTCGTAAGGGGGTGGGGCTGTGGGGGGTGGGGGGGGGATGGGGAAGTATGGCGAGAGAGGCAGCGCACGGCGCAGCGGCAGGTGGTATGAGGCAGGGCCAGTAGTGCGGCGTGCAGACGGAGGAGGCGGAAACGGTAGTAATTTTGAATGGGAGGAAGTGGAAGTGGGCGCGGGCGGAGCGGGCGGTGTAGGTGTGCAAGGCAGCAGCCGGCAGCAGCCCCCGGATGCGGAGGCCCCAACACGCTTCAATACAATGGGGGTGCTTCACTAAATTCTTACGACGGAAGTACGATATTAAATGGAAGCGCGCGAAAATGGGAATCACACGCAAAAAAATAATTTGCGTCTGAAAAAGAAAAAAAATCAAATGTACTATTTTTTTTTTTTAGCTGTTAGGCGAAGCTAATTTTTAACCTACGGAGCGCATTTTCGAGCTACCCTGCTATTTTTTTTCCTTCTGTTTTCAAACATCCAATCAACTACGGAAAGCCAAATACATCATTACGATGGATAGCACTCAGCTGACGTTGGTTTCCGATTTTGTGCTGCCACATTTCTTTCATCCTTCCGACCCAGGGATCCAGTTAAAGACCTTTTATTATTTTTCTGGCAAATACGACGATAAATCCCCTAGTTCTGTCTCTTTTTAATTTCATCCACACGGATTTGCTTCGGATGACACCGCGCGCTGCTTGCTGTCCACGACAAAACACACGCAAAATGAGACGAGGACACGGTGCGGTATGGCTGGCTGCTGAGCGCGGCAAACCCTCAGCGACCGCGCGGCTATGTATGCTTGTTTTTAAAACGCTCCACAGCACGCGCGTGTATGCTTAACAGGGTGTTTGACCGTGATTGCACGGGTGTGTGGGTGCGTGTGTACGCACACGTGTGTGTGAGTGTAGCCTCCACGCGAGCATGCGCGCGGTCCGTACACGTGGTAATGGCCCAATTACAAACCCCCTCCCTCCCTGCGTGCCGTCCGCTCGAATTAGCGAAGTCATGCAGGCGGACGCGCGGACGCTCTCGCGCTAGTTTGCACGTATACGTACGCGTATACGACTCGCGGACGAATATTTCCACATTTACAAAAAAAGCAAGCAAAAGGTAATGTCAACATACCGACCCCCTCTCCCCCCCCTCCACAACAAGACACACACGCATGCATGAAAGTGTGGTCACTGATGATAGCTGTGAGCAGCAGCAAGACACCCCTCGGCAAAAAAAGGCAAAAAAAGACAACAAATAAAAAAAAAAAAACATTTCTTTAATAAGAACCATGCGCACGGAAAAATAAAATGGTTCTTCTGTTCAGTTGGGGGAGGCGGGAGCTCCAAGAGAGCCTGGACAGTCCACAAGCAATAATATATTATAATAATCATAATCATCGAGTCTGATCAAAATTATAAAATACAAGCAGGTGTACTATTTTTTTGTCTGTGTAGACGCTGCAAATTTTTAGCGTTGCCTGTTTTCTAGCTACACTGCTCTTAATTTTTCCACTGTTTAAAGATTTTAGACGAAGCGCTAATTTTTCACATCTAATTTCGGCTAAGCATTTTTTTTTAGGGGTGGGGGGGAGTGGGAGAGGGGCGTGCAAAGCGTTTTTCTTATCCTCTTGAAGCGGCGGGCCGGGATGGGGCTGGGCTGGAGTGCACTGCCGCCTGCCCTGTCGACCAGCACGGCCTGCAGGCTGATTCCGAAGATCGTTCTCGCGTGCCTCCGTCCTTGTCGCACTCACGGGGCCCCACCATCCCCAGCATGGGGCTCCGCCATAGGTGCGACAAGGACGGAGGTACGGGAGCGATCTTCGGAATCAGCCTGCTGCTCGGCCTTGCTGGCCTTGCCCCGTCTCGTCTCGTCCGGCCCGCTCCGCTCTGCTCCGCTCCCGCTCCACGCACTTGTACCGCGCGCACGTCTCCGCGCCCTTTCAAGTCGCCACACACCGGCCCGGCCGGGCTGCTGCCTGCTGCCGACCTATTTCCAAGAGCGCTTTCCTCGGCCTGCTGTCTCTCTCGCACTCACGACGGCGGTTTTCGCCGAATACGTTGCGAGAGTGACGACAGAGCGAGGAGAGCGCTCTTCGGAATAGGTCGGCGTCATGGCTGAGCGCGCGCAGGGCGGCAGGGCAGAGCGGCTGCGCTCGATGGGTTGCCTACCCACCACGGCTGTACGTGCGCGAGCGTCCGCCTTCCCGCAACTCCTCGCTCCCCTACCCCTTCCCCCCTACCCCTACTCCCCTACCCCTTCTCCCCTACCCCTACCCCCACCTCCGGCCATACCCATCGTGGCCAGCGCCCACAGCCTGCTAACTCCCCCCCCCCTCCACCCCCCAACCCCGCCGCAGCGCCCAGCCGGGGAGCCCTTAGCAGAGCCTTGCACCTAATTTGTTTGCCATTGTTTCCCGCCATATTAGCGCCCCGCCCCTCCCCAACCCCTCTGAGGCCCCATTCATTTCTCTAAAGTTTCCCTTTTTTTTCCTCCCCTCCCTTGAAAGAGGCCGTGCTCGCCAGGCAGTGGCTGCTTTCCCGCTCGTTCTGACCGGAAATTGAGAGAGCAAGCGAGAGAGGGAGCAAGACGCCGGGTGCGGGTGCAGGCTGGCGGGTGTGAGCGAGAAAGAGCGAGAGAGAGAGAGAGAGAGAGAGAGAGAGAGGAGAGAGAGGCAGAGCGGGGTGGAGGAGGGGAGGGGAGGGGCTGCTCAAGTGTCCCTCTCTGGCCGGCTGTTGCTGCTTGCTGCCCGCCGGGTCGGGCCGCCAGCCGCCACCCCCCCTCACTGCAGTAAGACCTCCGCCCCCAGCGAGAAGGAAAAAAATAAGGAGGGGAATGGCAGAAAAAAACAAACAGCCGAATTTCCTAGTCCTTCGTGGTTTCTGATCGTAGATCGACAAGTAACCGCGGCGCGCTGGTCTTGCTGCGGGCCGGCACAGGCCGTACAGTACAGCAGCGTCCACGGCGCCCTACATGCCCTCACTCCCGAGAACCGGGCCGGCCCGACCCGACGGGCCGCAGGAATACAGACCGCATACCGAATACCGGCCCCGTCGACCGCTTTTCCGCCTCCGCCTACCCCTCTCAGACCCGCGCACAGCCCCGCATCTCTGCTGGAGTCGCACCCCTTCTCGCCAAGGCTGGTGGTGCGCTAAGCCATTCTGAGCGGTGCGGGCTCCAGCTACCCGAGGGGGGATCACTCATATAAAATGTGTACAGCAATTTTTTTCAACTTTCGATTTTTCTTTTGATTTTGAGAGGTAGATTTCGGTCACTCTTTGATAAATTTTGGTCTTTTTCCTCCTATCTCTGACTTTTCTGGCTTTAAACAATTGTTCTAATTTTTTTTTTGTTCATTTGCTCTCGATTTTTCGGATCTTTCTGTATTTTACCTCTTGATTTTATTCTGATTTTTTTGTTGATTTTGTTATTTCTTCGATTTTTTTAAATGCTTTTTTTTTAAATTGAGACCGTACAATAATTTTTTGAAGCGATCCCCCACCCCCCTCGCAGCTATACCAATATTAGCCATTGCGCTAGTAGTCTCTCAAATGTACCGAAACCCGAAACATGTTGGGGCGGCATATGAGGGCGGTAATCGGTCGCCGCGTTGTGTGTTCCTGCGGCGGCCGCGTGGCGCCGGGCCGGGCTCGGCCGGGCCCGGCCGGCCCACGACGGCGACGGCCCAGCTGTTGGAGAGGACAGGGGGTTTATGTGCGCCCCTGGTGCTGCTTGAGCCGGCCCGGCCCGGCCCGGCCCCGGCCCAGCCGTGTCCAATATCCCACCATCAATACAGTGTCCAGCGCCTACAAGGGGTCATTCGTCAGCCTGCCGGCACAGCCCCGCTCCGCCCCGCCCCGCCCCGCCCCGCCCCGGGAGGCAGCTGCTGGCGTAAGGGGCTCGAACCAGCCTGCCACCGAGGTGAAAAATTCCCGCAGATCGCGTCGAGTCTTATATTTTGCGGGGTGGGGGTGGGGGGTAGCGGCGAGAGGGTAGACATTTCTTTTTTATCGCCTACGTTATTACAGACCCTGCTCGAGGGCGGATGGGGTGCGAGTGCGAAAGCGGTTTGCGCACCCATTAACAAGAGGGGCATCATTATTGGTAAAATGAACGGTTCGAGTACTTTGATAGGAGAGCAAGGAGGTAGGGGTCGGGCGCACCGAGTGCGGGGTTCTGAAAGGACGAAGGACGCCCCCGCAGAGGGTCCAGGAGGGGGCGGCGAGAGTGCGAGGAGAGAGTGTAGGTACCACCCTACCGCCCCCGCCCAGCAGGGCGATTCCACGAGCCGACTTCGTCTCTCTGTCCTTGTTTCACTCACGGGGCTGGCCCATAAGGAGTGAGAGAGAAGACATGATACCCTGAATCCGCCTGCTGGGCTCAGGGCGTAACCTCACACAGCACAGCCATGGCTGGTTAGAGGTTGCAGCGGTAGTGGGAGGGCTGCCGCCGGCTCTTCCCTCCGTCCTTGTTGCACAAACATCGGTGCCCTATGCTGGCCATGGTAGTGCTCCATGAGTGCGACGAGGACAGAGATATGAAAGCGATCTTCGGAATTGGTCGGCGAGGGGATGGATGGTGTGCACTCTGCTGACGCCTCAGGCCATCAAAGGGAAGGAAAGACTTTTCTCAGAGGAGCACGCGAATGATTGGGCATCTCCCAAACTCAACACCGCCCTTTGAGTTTTACTTTCGAGCTCACGATTCAAACAGGAGGTTAAATGCACTGCTGCATTGCAAAGCACAGGACAAACCGGTTGCGGAAGAAATTTTACCTACCTTGAAGTTGAATTCCTGGGGTGAACCGTTGAGGGACGACCTCGTCAACACCTCAGAACAGCTGGCGGCGCTCCATAACCTAACTGTATGACTATATTACATCAGCGCGTTTACCGAACACGCTGCCGTCACCACGTCACCGAAGTGAATAAATATGATTCCTAAAGAGAGTTTTTCAACTCGACTATATTGCAAAATATTTCGCGCTGCAGAGAGGTTCTACACTTAGTTTTTCTCACAGATGCGGGATTACTACAACGCGACGCGGAATTCGATGTGCCAACTGTGCAAACTGCCAACCTTTGTGGGCATGTAAGCCGGGAATAGGGGAATGCCAACCTTTGCAAACTCATATGAACCTGATATGGATGGTGAAGTTCTCATACTGTTTTGGAACAACTGAACAACAAACAACAAACGGTTGGTGTATTCTGTTGTTCGGAGGTTATGATTTTTGACTTTTTATTTCAGTTTGAGAAAAAGATACAGAAATACTATCTGATTTAGTAATGAAATGAAGTGTTTTGTGAGATAATCAGTCATCAGTCACAATCAGACGTGTGAGGTAAGGATGCCCTCGAGCTGTGCCGATAAACTTCTTATTCGTCAGTGTTGGTGATAAGTGCGTAAATGTCTTAGGATGTCAGCAAGTTGGATATCAGGGACTTCACAATTTCATTTATGTGCTGGACTGAAATGTTTGCCCTTCAAATACGACTCAAGGTATGTAGAATTCCCGTAACCTCAATAATCCAAGGTTGGTGTACACTGTCTAAGCTATTTTTGCTAAGTTAGTTTTTGAGTGTTCTACTATGTGTAACCATGGTGTAGCATAGGAAGGACAGCTGGAACTTGAAACTCAGTCCCACACATCTTTTCTTTTTTTGGGGGGGGACAGTTAAATATATAAATTAATCACTGTAACACCATAAGTATTACCTTTGTATTCCTCCCTAGGAAAAATTTTAGGTTGCAAAGTGGTATTAAAGTGGGTTTTGACATTTGAAATATCAAAATCCACTGTAATACCACTTTGCCACTTAAAATTTTTCCCAGTGGTGGATGAAACCAAACTCTGTCTATAGCAATGATTGGATTCTAGCTTGCTAATTTAAATGGAAAGAACCAAGCAATTCACCCAGCCAGAATAGCTTTGCCATGTATATTATTCAAGAAATGCAACATGATCAACATGATGCTTCCTGTTTACATGCAATGTACACTTCAAAACATTGATTCATGGGCATGTGTTTAATTATTCACAGGGGCATTTATTCAAGTATATATGGTAATGTATCTAGTATTTAGAAGAGTACATGACATGCATGCATTATTTAAACTGTTCAATGTACTAATTTCTTCTGGCGTAGAGTGCAAGGGAGTTGTGATCGTTTGGGAAAGGTGGTCTGAGGTCCTTGCATGATCCCCATCCACACTTGTCATTTATATGTGTTCCTACAATTTATTGTATGTTAGTATGGTTACTTTTATGCAAATTCCCACTACTGACTGGCAGCTGGTGCTTCGCTCAGCCATATTTGCTTTTCTAACAAATAACATTTTCCACTGATCTTAATTCTTGAAGACGGAAATATTAAATGAATATTTGTGATCAATTAAGTAGTTGATGTGTGTCCAAATGAGGTCTAAGGTTTTATTCCTGTCCATGAGTGCCTATTAGCTTTGATAGCAACAGTACTCCCACTTTTCTAAAGGAATTAATTTTATTGCGGTCCATAATGTACATGTCACATCACTTTGATCATAAAACATAAATGGAAAAATTTGAACTGTTTTAAAAATCAGTTCAGACAGTAAAGAATGATTTCCGATTCAGAAACTAAAGTTGCCATCAAGAAAATTAAAAGCGGTAAAAATAAGCTCAGCCTTAAATGCACTACATTCTACTGGTACGTGATTTGATACCTCTATTACTGTCTGTCTCATTCCTCGTTTGGTTTTAGTCTGACAGAGATAAAAAGTTGACCGTCTCACCCCTGTCCGCATCCCCTCCCTCTTCTCCCCCTCCTTCCTTATTCCACTCCCTCTCACCCCCCCCCCCCCTCTACCCTCTCCCGCCCATCCTCACTTCTCGCGTGCGCTCGTTCGAAAACTTGTGCCCCACAAGGCCCCGAGGGAGTGCCTCGGCCACGGGCCCCTCTGCCCCCTTGCCCCTGCCCCCTGCCCCCTCCCTCTCATCCACTACGGATTTATATCGCGCTCGCGGGTGACGCTCCGCCTGACAGCGCTTCTCGATCCAAGCACTTGGGCAATTTTACTGCGCCGTTTTTTTATGCGTGCGCGTGCGCGCGCGCGCGACGCCGGCCAAGAGCCTCCCACCCAATCCACCATTGCACTCCTCCCCGGCCACGTGGACGTAGACGGCACCCAGCGGGGGTCCTCCCGAGCAGGAAACAACTCTGAAATTTTTGTACACCTCGTAATTCAGAAAAAAAATATAAGAACAGAAAAACAAGGAACAATTCTGAAAATTTCGTAAATTTTCAGAAAAATCCGGAAAAAAATCAGGATAATTAAGAAAACATCAAGAAAATTTACAAAAAAAAATCAGTCAAGTTTTTAGTATTCCAAAAAAAAAAAAAAAAAAAAAAAAAAACTCTAGCAAAAATTCACAAAAATTTACAAAAGTTCACTAAAAATTCACAAAATTTGTACACGAAAATTCAGAGTTGTTTTCCCCTCGAATAGTTTAGTAATGATGATAGGCTTATTAGAGGGAGAAGGCGGAAATCTGGGAGCAAAAGCGCGTTCAACACTGCGTGTTCTATGGGTCTTCTACTTGCGCCGACTTGCGCGGGAGCGTCGAAGCGAAGAGGCGGATCCCTTAAAAATTATTGAGAGGAAAAACCATGGGGAAGGTGTAGGTCGGACCCAGAATGAGGGACGGAATAGTAATATTAAGAAATGAGAAAGCGCCGGCTTCTATCAGCGCGGTGTAGAGGGGAGGGGGAGGGGCAAGGGGGCGCTCAGGTAGTGGTAGGCGACCGCCCCGCCCTGCCGGCCGGAGCCGGCGGCGCGCCGGTCCGGGTAGTGGATTTTAGGGGAGAGAATCATCTTTATATTGGAACAAGGCCAATGTAATCAGCAGATGAGACGTGCGCTGAACCTCAATATACATTGTGCTCACCGCCCGCCGGCCCTCTGCGACTCCCGCCGCCGCGCCCCCCACCCCACCCGCGCCCCCTCCCGGAGATAACGCGGTGCACCGAGCCGCGTGGAGCAGATGTCTGGGTAACTATATTGGGGGTGGGGGTGGGGAGGGGGAGGTTAGCGAGCGGGTTTAGCTCGGTGCGGTGCTGGCTGTGGCTGGCTGGCTGTGGCTGGCTGGCTGGCTGGCTGGTCGTCCTGCCGGTCCTGCCCTGCTCACAGAACAAACGGAACTCGGATTTCCCCGCGCGCAGTCTTATGAATCCCTGGAGGCAAATCGCTGTGGTGGTGGTGGACTCGAGTTTCCAAAACGGGAAATTTCGTTTGGTCACGCGGCGGCAGGCATGCGGCGTGCTCGAGAGGGAAACAACTCTGAAA